>JAJONR010001483.1:0-106200 GCA_029582245.1 Solanum etuberosum | reverse complement strand
AGTTTTTCACGACCCAAGGTAGCCCAAGGGCATAACATGGCATATAGGACCCCGAGAGGCCCCATACAAGACATTTAGAATTCATCATACAAGAAATAGAATATCAAAGAGATAGAGAGAAACATTTCAAGTCTAAAGGTGTGTATCAAAGTAAAGTGGAAGTCTAAACATTGTCTCAAAGCCATCTAGTACATAAGAATGAATCTGGGCGTAGCCCATACATTATGTTCCAAAATTGACAATAAAGAAAGAAAAGTGAAAACAATGAAAATCCATCCTCGAAGCATGACGACTCACCAAGGCTCGAAATCTCCTCAACAAACTCTAGCCAAAATCCTCGGAACTCTGACTTCAAACACTACATTTGGTGAAATATAGGCAAGAGTATGCATTAGTTCAAAATATGTACCAAGTATGATAGCCATGCATATAAACATATAAAACATGATGAAAGGGGACATTTCCATAACATGCAATGACCAAGCTAAAGCTTGAATTTAGAAGTTAGGAAACATAAGACATAAAACATGGTCAATGCAAGCTTAACATATTTAAAACGTTCATGAGATACTTATAAAAATAACCTTAGTTCATTATTGTGGGAGATATACCTTTAACCGACATATAAGAACATGTGCGCTATCAACACGGAATCCGGTGTCTACCCCACACCGAAAAGGGGTGTACTACTTGCCAAGGTAAGATCATGAACTTATAGCTTATGTGGATCCACTAGCTAATGTATATCTAATACAATTATCCTATAGAGGCACATAGGTATGGGATAAAGAGATTGCTTCTATAAAACCAGCCTCTACTAACGGGAGAGCTCCCATCTCAATATCCTCTCGGTGCTAAGTGTAAATCCCACGGAATGGTCAATTTCTTAACTTGTTCTTATTATCCATGGAAGGGCTTGTCATCTTGCTAATCCAAGCTAAGTCATATGTCATCCATGAAAAGGTATCATGTAATAACCAATCCAAGCTAAGTTTCATTAGAATTGCTCCTTAAATCTTTGATTCCAAGTGTAGTTGAGAAAACCGTTCAACCCTAAGAATCCTTTATGTGAGAATTTCTTTTCACAAATCATGCTTTCATGTGTATATGAGAAATCCTTTCACAACACAACAATGACAACATTGATAATTCACTCTACAAGTATCCTTAAAACACTTACATCAATTTCATGAGAACGTGCTTAATTTCATACTTCAAAACCAACATGATATGATCATAAGTTGGAAAACATGGGTATTGAATGGGTTCATGGGTGATCATCATAAAAAATGATATTAACTCAAGTCATGCGTAAAAGCTCATAGATCAATCAATTAAATCAATAATTAAGAGAATCCATAACATGGAAGAAAACCCTAACTCAATTGTGGAATTCTAACTTTATAAATTGGAGAATTTGGGAACTCCATGAACGAAAGGGTTCCATGGATTAAAAAATTCATACCTCAATGCCAATTGCTTAACTTCAATACAGGAATTAGAGACTTGACTTGAAACCCTAGCTTGAGCCCTTCTTCTTTAACTTTCTAGAGAGAGAAATATATGAGAGGAAGACTTGTTCTTCTTTTGTAAATTTGAGAGAATGAATTGAATGGGTTGATTTTGGGGTTAAAATAACTTATATATGGGTTGTAGGTAAGGGAAAAAATGACATAGTATCAAGATAAAATAATTATGAAAAGACCCAACTTACCTTGACTTACAGCTGATGCGAACCCCCAGATGGAGGCCCTCACGAGCCGTCAAGGACTTCATGGGCCGTTGTGGCCGCTATGGTCCTTGACCACTGGTTTGGGGGAAGGTTCATTGTGACTTTTCCCCTTCACGACCATATTGATGAGCCATTTGGCTCTTCACGACCCGTCTAAGGGCTCGTGGGAGGAGGTTGGCCTTAGGATGGTTTATGCCTACCATTCACGAGCACCACCCCAAGACATGGTGCCCACATGGACCGTCTAGGGCTCTATGAAGGGTGATATGGCTCAGGTTTGGGCTACTAACCTCCCACTTGACCCCTTTCTTAGACTCCTTGATTCCGAGGTGTTATACTTATAGATTCAGGAGTTGACACGGAGTCTTCCAACATTACCTAAAGAGAGCTCCTCGACATCAGATAGTTCTACTTCTACCCTCTCTACTCTACTACTCAATCAACAATTCTAAGGGAGGAGATAGGAGAGATGGAGAATAGTCTGAAAAAGATGAAGGAACATGAAAATAAAAGGAGTAGGCTTTTGAACAAGATGATGAGTACACTCAATAAATTATGTGGCTTGGATGATAAGGCTGATGATGATGTCCTTTCTAATCCCGATATATCCTCTGATGAGTGATGATCTTTGCTGGAAGTCCCTCGTATTCTCTTTAGATCGTCGTACTGTGACGACAAAGTTACATTTTTAGTTAGGGGTACCTCCCGTATTGGGTTTACTTTGTTTTTGCTTTGGATCTATTTTTCCTTGTTGGGTTTTTTTTATACTGTTATGGATGGTTTTATTTTGGATTTGAGGATGATGTCCTCATCCGGCCTTTTGATAAATTATGTTGGGTTAGTTGTTTAATTTGTTTCTTGTATTTATAGCTTCTTTGTTTTTATAATACGAAAGTTGGAGTAGCCATCCCCGAATACATGCATGAGGTTACCCGATGATAGATTGATTGACGACCTTATTAAGGACAAAATTGTAGTCTTTTTGAGAGGTTGTGTGTAACACCTCATAACATAGTAGCCTAAGAAAGGGTCCAAGTGAGTGGTTACAAACCTAGAATTTAGCCTTGGCACCTACCTTGAAGGTCACACGTATCGTGAAGGGCACCACGAGTGGTGGTGGTGGTCGTAGGCCTTTGGCAGTAGCCAACCAAACTGCCATCAGCTTCCACGAGCACCATGATGCCTCTTGGTGGGTACCACGGGTCGTGGTTACACTCGTGGTAGGCTAGGAAGTAGCTAGGCAAAGCTTCCCCAAAATAGGACCCTCCCCATGAGCCACTAGACGGGTCGTGAAGGCCACTATGGGCCGTGGGAGGGGTCGTCATCTTGAGTTGGCTTTTTGGGGAAGAGGGGTGGCAAACCTAGCCACTAGTCAAGGGATCACGGGCACCACTACGGGCCGTGGTGCCCCTCGTGGTGGTGAGTCGGCAGCTTCAGTTCAGGGGCTTTTGGGTTGTTTCCGGTTTTAAGTGAATAAATACTATGTAGTTTTACTCAAGCCTAGGACCACTATATATGTGATTTTAACCCCAAAACTCACCCATTCAAGTCATTATTTCCAAAACCCAAAAGAAAATCAATGTTCTTCCTCCCCAATAATATTTGTCTCTCTAGAAACTTGAAGAAGAAGAAAGGATTAAAGCTAGGATCAAGGTCAAGCATCAATTCCTCCATTGAAGATAAGCATTTGACTTTGAGGTATGATAGTTTTCATCGATGGATTCCTTCTATCCATGGAGTTCCCGAATTTTCCAATTTACAAAGCTAGAATTCCCCAATTGAGTTAGGGTTTTCTTCAATTGTCATTAGTTCTCTTCAATGTTGAATTAAATGATTAAATTATGATCTATTATGCATGAATTGATGAAATAATATGATTTTATGATGATTTCTACCATGAACCCATGTAACCTCCATGTTTTCAAGTTATGAATCATGTGATGTAGGATTTTGATTGAAAAGAAAGAGTTTTATGAAATTAAGCATCTATTGCTAACTTTGCATGCATTTATCATGAAATCCATCTATAACCCATGTTTTCTAACTATTGATGATTGAAAGTGGGTTTTGAACCTCAAGAGGTGAATTATGGACTTATGCATTTTCTTATTAAATCTATACAAATCTTTTAAGGATGCTTTGAGAGTAAAGTGTCAATGATGATAATCATGATGTGTTATTGGAGGTATTTTCTCATCTACACATAAGAGTAATATGTGAAAGGTTTTCTCACATAATAAAGATTCTTAGGTTGAAAGGCTTTCTCACCTAATTGAATCAAAGAGTAAGAGGTATCTTAATGAAACTAGCTTGGATTGGTTATCCTAGGATACCTTTCCAGGGATGATGACTTAGCTTTGATTGGCAAGATGACGTGCCTTTCCATGGATAATAAGGTCAAGTAAGAAATGACTATTCCGTGGGATTTATGCTTAGCACCGAGACGATATTGAGATGGAAGCTCTCCCGAGTAGAGGTCGGGTTTCTAGAAGCAATCTCCTTATCCCTTACCTATGTTCCCCCATAGGATGAATGTCTAAATTAGACATTAGCTAGTTGATCCACTTAAGCTAGAAATTGATGGGTCTACCTTGGCGAGTAGGACAACCCTTTTCGGTGTGGGAGACACCGGGGGATCATGTTATAGCTCACATGGTCTCTATATCTTTAAGGCTGATCCCCCACATTAATAATGAACTAAGGTTACTTCAAGAAGTATTGAATATGAGTTCAAAGGTTTTAAAGATGATGTTAGCTTGCATTGACCATGGTTTTATGACATATGTTTTCTAACACTCTTATATCATGTTTTAGCTTGGTCAATTGCATGTCATGAAATGAAATGTCCCCTTTAGCATGTTTTAAATGTTTTATGCATGGATATCATACTTGGTACATTGTTTTGTACTAACGCGTACTCTTGCCTACTTTTCCCCAAATGTAGGGTCCGACAGTCAGGGTCATCAGTTTCGTGGCTAGAGGTTGACTTGAGATTTTCCAAGCTTTTGTGAGTCCTCATGCTTCGAGGACGGACTTTCATTATTTTGATTCATTTTCTTGTATTTCACTTTTGGACATGATGTATGGGCTAGGCCCAATTTAATTCTATTTTATTAGATGGCTGTGATGAGACAAGTGTTTTAGACTTCCTCTTTTCTTTTATAAAAACTATTGGACTTGGAAAATTATTTTACTCTTATTGTTCTATATCTTATGTGATGAAAGCTAAGTGGCTTGTATGGGGTCCTTCGGGGTTCTATACGCCATGTTACATCTAGGGGGTACCCCTAGGTCGTGACATTGTGACTTGGTTGGTATTAAAATATAATTATGCATGTGAATGATGTTAAGCATACCCCTCCATTTTTTAAAATTTAGCATGAATGAATGATTTTGTGGAAAATCTTACAAATCTTTTTGTGACTTTTGATTCGTTCGAGGTTAAAAATTTTAATGCCACTTGCACTTTGAAAAGGAAGATAAATTTTGAACCATCTTAATTGATTTTCATGGAATGTGTTGTGAGTTGTTGAATAATTCCCTGTGTTTGCTTGTGTCACCTATAACTTGCCAAGTTGGTCTTGAAATGTGGGTTTTAATGGAGTTTGATTGAAGAAATGATCTTAGACTTTCTTTGAATATCCTTGAAGCTCACTTAGCCTAGAGATCCCACATTTGCATCAAACATATCCTTAGTTGTCTCATTTGAGAATCATTATTATTATTGGCAACCACATTACAAGCCTTTCCATTATTAACAAGTAACTTTTTTTTGAACCCTTCCCTCCTTGAACTCCAGAACTATCAAAGTTAAGGCTAAGAGCCTAAGTTTGGGGTGTTATGGGAAACACATAATTGGAATACTTATCAGATGATGTCTTGATAAGAAAAAGAGAGAAAAAAAGTCTCAGAATGGGAGGAAAGTTTAAAAGAATGAAAAGTTTTGAAAAAATAAACAAAGAAAGAAAGAAATTGAATAAAGAAGCTTGAATCCTCCAAAAGTTGAAAATCGTTGCATGTAGGGAATCTATTATGGGAGTAAGAAAGAAAAATATAAAAATATTGTCAAAAGTGCATGAAGTAGAAAAGTTGGTTGTTGATAAGTTGTTTGAAGAGATCATGGAGGGTGTAGTAACTTATAACAAAATGATATCCTAAGCTTCCCCTACACTACATTACAAGCTTAACAAATTCCTTTGAGATATACAACCGAATGAAGTTGAGTCAATATTTATTGAAACATGAGCAAGCCTATGGTGTGACATTTGTGTTCATGAGATAATTTGTTGTGAGTGCGAGTTTTTTTCATCTTTTTCCCTTTACTTGTAAGTACTTTATGAGTAAGTTGGGGTATTTCTTTCTTTCTGAAGGCATGTAAGTTGATAAAGTTGTGATTTTGATAATTCCAAATTGAGTAAAGTGAGAATATCAAAAAATAAAAATTAACTCACTTCTTGAGTTTGAGTTGTTGTCACTTAATGATTCTTAATTCTTGAAAATGTGACATGAGAATGAGGGGATTTAGTTTGTGAAAAGTTTACATGCGGGATACTTGTTTGTACCAACCAAAGCCATTACCACTATGCTTAATTGAATATGGTGAAATTGATGTGTGGTGTGTCCTAGAATAAGAGCCTCTTGAGTTTTTGGTTTTCTTTATTTGAGGATAAGCAAAGTTTCTCAGTTGGGGGTGTCGATGAGTGGTGAAATTCCACTTCTTAGAGGATATTTTCTTAATTATTTTGCCTTTGTTTGGTTTAGAATCGGTGCTTTTAATGGGGTTTCTTTATACTTGCAGGGAAATGAAATGTAGAGTGAATTTAGAAGACATTTGAAGAAACCAATTGGAATTTGAGCAAGAAGAGGTCAAATTGGAAGAAAGTAGAACTGAAAGAAATTTTCTCATGGCGACCGTGTGATGCCGAGGTTGTGATGGCATTGCACAAGATACTCAGATCTTGCCACCGCGTGGTTTGAGGTCGTGATCTCGTGACCTAACAACACTGATCATCACGATCGTGTGAGTTAGTTGACGCAATCGCGAAGGGTAACGTGCATGGTTCCTGGAAAGAGTTAGAATTTCAGAAAATTTATTCCTAAAACCCTTTTTACACTCATCATCAGTCATTATTCATTTAGGCAGCATTCTATATCAGATTTTAGGATATTTCTTCATGTCTTAGCTTAGCTTCAAGACAATTTTGTATATCTTAATCTTTGGTTGAGACATTGAAGGCATGTTGCCTCACATTTCATTTGTGGATTTGTGATTGTGTTCTATCTTAGTATATTTCTTTAACCCTTCTCATTTCTTTGTTCTTAATTGAGAGAAATGTTGGTGTAATTGTGTGTATGAAAGTGGGGCTTTTGTGCTAGAAATAGAAAAGGCTACTGGTATTTCATTTATTGCTATATTCCTTTTGTGATTTCTTGTTTCCATGTTTGATTTAATGAAATAGGTTCAATCTAGTTTTCATGTTTGAAGTTATGGGTTGAGAGTCCACGCTCAATCTTAGATTCTGATCTTCATGGGTTGCTTGAACAAAGAATCTATGAAGTGGAGAATTAGTTGGATGATCATATTTTACTTTGATTCCTCAATTTGAGCTCGAAACGAGATAATTAAGGTCTTCTTGTCTTAATGATAAACTTTCTAGAAATAGAGGGTTAGATTAAGGTCCTGTATTGTTTTGCTTGGCGCGATTGTGACCGAAAGAAGATATCGTGATAGAACCCTTTGAGATCGAAAGGAGATTGGTGTTGACTTATGATGATATATATTTTCTATGATTGAAAGAACTTGGATTGAATTACAATGGTTCATTGAGTATTGATTGATTCCCTAATTTCCCAATTCCCATATATCCCTTGCTTGATATTGTCTTTGACCCGTTTGTTGTGTAGTTTATAAATTTTCCTTTTATTTGATAGTTTTATATCTTGCATGTTTAGATTAAAACTAGTATCTAGATAACCTTTATCTTTTCAATTCTTGTTATATTGTTTCATGTGGGATTCGACCCAGACTCTTAGTTGGATATTTTTATTTACAACGACCGCTCACTCTTAGGATTAGTTTTGGAGGGCGATTTGAGCGTTATCAATGAAGCATGCATGTATTTCTCTTTGAGAGAGTACGAGTTTGTATTGATTCCATAACATAGTTATTAATATGCTTTGTGAGAGAATGGTATCGTCTTTTGTTGTGAGAGCAGTTGAATACCTTTGTTGAAGCATAATTTTTCATCTTGAGTGAGCATTTGTGAGCATGCACTTATATTGAAAAATTCTAGTCATCATTTCAGGACTTTTTTTAGCATAATTGAGAATTGCATTATCTTTAAATTAGCCTTGTAATAGCACTTACATGTTGGCTCACAAGAAGCACTATTGTAGACAACCTTATTAAATTGGTTGAATTCTTGATTTACTTGAGGACAAGCAAAAGTTTAAGTTGTGTTGTTGATAAGTCTAAGATTTTGACTCATTTAAAGCCTTTTTAGTTTCAACAATTAGTATCCCTAATACCTTTTTATGTCCATATCTAATGACTTATTGTGTTTTGTAGCCATGAAGGCTCAAGGACAGGGAAATGTTGAAATCACAAAAAAGGGGCCAAAACATGGGAAAACAGCAAAAATGTGACATTGATGATCGCCAAAAGGCAATAGGCAACTCACCGAATGTGCTAGACCTCAAAAAAATTGAAAGAGTCTTTCACAGAAATGATCAAGACTGTCAGTTAGAAGAATAGTCAATCGGTGACTCGCCAAACTTACTCGGCAGGATGACATGTGTTCACCGAGAGTGACTAGATGATTGGTCTAAGTTGAAGGACAAAAAAGTGAGATTAGGTGCTATCAGCGAATCGTCGAATGTGAATGGAAATCTCGATCGAGCGCGGTAACTGTGCTTCAAACACTTGAAGACTGAAGCCAATAAAAGGTGAGAAGAAGAATGAGTCGGCAATACGCTAAATGAGTCAGCGAACACAACTAACATCGCCGATCAGGAAACTTGATGAAGTTTTTGTTAATTTTTGGGGAAATATAAATAGCCAAAAGAAGAGAGAAAATGTAACTTTTTGCTCATACAATATGGATCTAAAACTGTTCTGAGTATAATACAATAGAAACTTCTATTTTGTAGAGTGAGAAATAAGTTTGTAACCCATATTTTTGAGAATTTGGAAGTGGGTCTTTGAAATTGAAGTTACAAATCCTCAATCTGATGGCCAAGAATGTTTTTGGTCTACTTTCTTGTACTTTTAATATGATTTGCTAAAACCCCTATCTATGGATGTGCAAATGGAGTTGGGTTTTTATTAAATTAGTGGGATAATATGATTTGTTCTGTTTTACTTTGATTTTCGTGTATTCAATTATATTATCATGTGTTTAATATATGAATTGAGGTTGCAAACTTAATTGTAGCTTTAGATATTCATATATTCCTTCATAGAAAATATATGAAGTGGGTAATTGAATCGATGCTTGTATATTAGTTTGAAACTCTTTATTTGCTTGAGAAATAAATTTGGGATTTCATCTCTAATTTCCACTATTTCTCGAGAGAGAAGATTTATTTCAAGTTATTGGGTTATTTAGTCGATTACACATGAAAATGTACGATAGCAATTCTTGTTATAATCATATTATGATTGAGAAACATAATATGTGTTTGAGATTGAACCATCCTATCCATGGGTAATTAAGGTTATACAACAATCACATTAACCCACCTTTTTAAATCGATATCCACTTCTGCACACTCCTAGATTCCCACTCCGTTTGTTTGTTAATTGCTTGTATAAGTTTGATTAATAGAAATTGGTTGCCAAACAATCTTAATTTGATAATTGAAATTATTTCCACCATTGTTACAATCTACTTGCAATGAATTGGGACACAAATTGTGTAACACCTCGGGTCCAAGGAGATGAGACCTACGACCGTGGTCCACGGTCCATCGATGGACCCACGGTCCATAGGTGGGGTCCTATCATTGGGGTCCAAGATTTAGCGGTCACTAATCCCACCCAGGGCCTACCCGTATGGTCCATTGTTAGGCCTACGCTCCGTAGGTCTAGCCGTTAGTGAGGGCCGACAGTTATATGGAAAGAAAGGGCTTTTAAGTCAACTTCAAACTGTGATATCTTTTAGCACAAAATGAATTAGGTGGCCCATGACCTATCAAATTAAAGATAATTGATTCCTCTTTCAAAATCCATCGAGTTTGCTATAATCCAAGGTCGAAGTAAGAGATTACTCTCATTTCAGTAGAGCCCTATTGGGAAAGGCCACAAACCATGACCCAGTTGACGGGCTGTGGTTCAAATGACAGCCCATCAGTCCCACCGTGAAGGCCACAAACCATGACCCAGTTACTCTCATTTTAATTGAAGGTCATTTTGGTCCTTTTCCCTATGAATTAGGCACTTATAATACATCATTTGATGCCTAAACTACGTAGTATTACTCAATCTAAACCTAATAATCCAGTCAGAACCTACCAAAAACCCTTATTCTCAAAAAAATCATCGAAATTAGAACAAAAAGAAGAGTAAGAGGCGCCAGTTCTTCCAAGAAAAAGTAGAGGTGTTCTTCAAGTTAAACCCCAAAATCCAAAGGATTTCTTCGTAAATTTCTTCACCAGTATATGGGATTTCACTAGTGGGTTCCTTTCACCCATTAGGTCCCTAGAATTCAGTTAATTCATTAGATTCTCTTAAACTATTCAAACCTAAGGTTTCTCAATTTTCAAGATTTATTGTAATTATGGTTCCTTTGATCTAAATAACATGTTTCTTGATTATTTATTATAATTACATGTATAGTACTCAGAACCCTAGCTTGTGTATATTTATCCTAGTTCATGAATTATACTTGCTAGGCTGGTCAGACATAAATCATGCTTCAGATTTCGAATGCCATATTCTCAGTATGTAAATGTTGCATTCTCGGTTAGCATGTCAGTTTTGAGCGATTTAGTAATTAGTGAATTTAGCTTCATGAATATTCAGTTGGGAGTAGACTTAGCACCGAGTTGGACTAGGGTTCAACATACCCTCAAAGTCCTAGAACTACGTGCTAATATAGGTTCAAAAGTCCCCTCTTTTGGGCTCAGTTTGTCCTCTCGATTGGGCATATACGTCAGACTACACGTCTAGCTCACGTGGTTTATGTGTGTTAATAGTAGCTCCCACAATTAGACTCTTAGTGCATTGACCAGGTTTTCAGCATTTATTTCAGTATTCAGTCAGCATGTTATCTTCATGATTAGTACTTGGTCATTACATTAAGTGATCTTTCTGTTATACTGCAGTACTTATCTATATCCTTGTTCAAATTATATCATTGCTCAGTTATGCATTGTTCAACCTATATACTTTGTTCACCTTAGCATATTTGTATCCTACATGATCAATACATTCCAAGCATTGACGCATACTTTGCGCCACATCATTTTATGATATAGGTTTAGGTACTCAGCATCTAGATCACGCTTAGATCGATTCTCGATTCGACTTCAGCAGCTTCAGTGGTGAATCCTCATACTTCGAGGAAAATAGACATGCTTTCTATTTTAGTATTTTTTTCCTATTTTTTTCCAATTTTGTTAGAGTTAGCTGGGGCATGTCCCAGCAACTCAAGTAAATTAGAGGCTTTTCAGACATAGTAGTAGATTCAGCTCGAGTTTTTAAGTGTTGTTTCAGTCATCACTAAACTCTTATTATTTATATTTACTTTCAGACCAGTTGGGTTTTCTTCCCTCTTCAGATATCCATTGATTTATCTTCCGCATGGTACATGTTTTACTTAGTTATTTTCAATATGCTTGATATATTCCAGACTTAGGGTTAGCTTTGGATCACTCGTGATTCTAGATCTCATGTTACGTCTAGGAGGTAGCCTCAGAGCGTGACAAACTTGGTATCAGAGCATCAGGTTCAAGAGTCTGAGGGTGTCTGAAAGCCGCACTAAGTATAGTCTCTTTTATAAGTGTGAAGCATATCACATCTATGAGGGGGAGGTTACAAAGTGTTTTAAGAAAAAACTTTACTTTATTTTCTATTCTTATCGTGCGTGAGGTGTGATTCAGTTATCCTTTATAATCCATCGTTGTACACTTACGATCATACCTCTTAATAAAGCTAACGCACGGATATCTAATGCCCACAATGCTAACACAGTTCCGCCAGTCCAAAACCATGAGGTCCCGAATGTAAAGTTTCGGAATGCGATCCATCTTTTGGCTCAAACTATAGCCAACCAAATCAATCAGTAGGCCCTAGTTCCTACAAACCCCACTGCTGGATCAGCTACAACTAGGGTTTAAGACTTTTTTCGTATGAATCCACCAAAATTTCTAGGGTCAAACGTTTGTGATGACCCATAAAACTTTATTGATCAGGTCAAGAAGATTTGTAGGGTAATGAAAGTGACTGGTAATGATAGGGTGGAGATGGCATCCTACCAGCTTAAGGATGTGGCTCATATCTGGTTCACTCGATGGAAAGACAACAGGGCTGCGGATGCAACTCCTGTGACATGCGATTGTTTCACTGGAGCATTTCTGGACAGGTTCTTCCCGAGAGAGTTGAGGGAGGCTAAGGCACATGAGTTTATGAACTTGAAGCAGGGTTCAATGTCAGTTTAAGAATATGGGCTGAAGTTCTCTAAGATCTCCAGGTATGCTTCACATATGGTTGCTGATTCGAGGGCATAAATGAGCAAGTTCTTATTTAGAGTATCCGATCTGGTGAAGACCGAGTGCAGGAATGATGTGATTTTAGGGGATATTGATATCACCAGATTAATCACTCATGCTCAGCAGGTTTAGGGAGATAAGCTTAGAGAAATTGCTATGTATAACAAAAAGGCTAGGACAGTAAATTATGAATACTCTCACCAAAGGACAGGTGGTGGGAATCGCTCACAGTTTCAACAGAGGTCTATAGCCCCAACACATTCATTAGCTAGAGCTTCATCCCCTAGGCTTCGACAGGATCAGAAAGGGAGAGCATCAGGCTCTAAGTGAAACGGGGGTGCTTCAGGTAACCAAACATTTCAAACTTGTCAAAAGTGTTGTAAGAATCATTCGAGCGAGTGTCTTGCAGGCAGAGAGAGGTCTTTTGGGTGTGGCCAGTCTTGTAATAGGTTGAAGGATTGCCCTTCTTCCAGGAAATGACAAGGAGGTAACACTAACAAGGCTCAGTCTAAAACTTCACCAGCTCTAGGGGGTCTCCCCACTCAGCACAGTGCCTCATCTGGAACAGGTGCTGGTCAGCACTTGAATAGGTTGCATGCTCTTTAGGCTCGCCAAAACCAAGAATATTCTCTTCATGTGGTCACTGGTATGTTATAAGTCTTTTATTTTGATGTTTATGCTTTGTTAGATCCAGAGGCTACTTTGTCTTTTGTGACTCCTTATATAGCAGTAAATGTCGATGTCAGCCTAGAAATTCTCTCAAAACCCTTCTCAGACTGTACTCCAGTTGGTGACCAAGTTATTGCTAGAAGGGTCTACAGAAATTGCCCTGTCACAGTTTTCCAAAAAGTCACCTCAGCAGAGCTTGTAGAGTTAGAAATAGTAGATTTCGATATCATTCTATGCATGGATTGGTTACATTCTTGTTATGCCTCAGTCGATTCTAGAACTAAGATCGTTAGGTTTCAATTTCCAAGCGAGCGAGTCTTAGAGTGGAATTTTAGTATCTAAGTGCTTGTAGGTCGATTTATATCTTACCTTAAGGGTAGGAAAATGATTTCCAAAGGGTATAACTATCATCTTGTTAGGTCAAGGATTCAAAATGCGAAACCCCGACTCTTGAGTCAGTCTCACTAGTAAATGAGTTTCAAAAAGTGTTCCCAGAAGATCATCCTGGAGGTCCTCACGAAAGGGAAATTTACTTCGTAAATAGATCTCCTTCCAGATACCTACCCTCTATCGATTCCTCCTTACAGAATGGCTCCAACTGAGATAAAGGAATTGCATGAATAGTTGAAATACCTTCTAGATAAAGATTTCATTACACCCAGCATCTCTCCATGAGGTGCTCCAGTTTTGTTAGTGCAAAATAAAGACGATTCTCTTAGGATGTGCATTGACTATTATCAGTTGAACAAAGTCACAATAAAGAATAAGTATCCCATCCCTAGGATTGATGACTTGTTCAACCAGCATTAGGGTGCTAGTTGCTTTTCTAAGATAGACCTCAGATCTGGCTATCATCAACTCAAAGTCAGAGATAGTGACATCCCGAACACAGCTTTCAGGACTCGGTATGGTCACTATGAACTTGTAGTTATGTATTTTGGACTAACAAACGCTCCTTCAACTTTGATAGACTTAGGTAACACCTCGAAATATTCTAAGGCAAGGGTCCAAGGAAGGGTTCAAGGACGGTGGAAGAGTCCACGGTCAGTGAACCCATCCTTGAACCCAAGCCTTGTGAAAGATATTCTAAGGCAAGGGTCCAAGGAAGGGTCAAGGACGGTGGAAGAGTCCTCGGTCAGTGAACCCAAGCCTTGTGAAAAATATTCTAAGGCAAGGGTCCAAGGAAGGGTTCAAGGACGGTGGAAGAGTCCACGGTCAGTGAACCCATCCTTGAACCCAAGCCTTGTGAAAAATATTCTAAGGCAAGGGTCCAAGGTAGGGTTCAAGGACGGTGAAAGAGTCCACGGTCACTGAACCAATCCTTGAACCCAAGCCTTGTGAAAAATATTCTAAGGCAAGGGTCCAATGAAGGGTTCAAGGACGGTGGAAGAGTCGACGGTAACTGAACCCATCCTTGAACCCAAGACTTGTGAAAAATATTCTAAGGCAAGGGTCCAAGGAAGTGTTCAAGGACGGTAGTAGAGTCCACGGTCAGTGAACCCATCCTCGAACCTAAGCCTTGTGAAAAATATTCTAAGGCAATGATTCACGGACAAGTTCACGGCTAGTAGAATGATCCACGGATGGTAGACCCATCCATGGAGATTGACTTAGAAAAAAAATCCAGGCCTCTGGTTGACGATAGCCTTTACTGGCCCTGAATCGATGAATGGCCGGTGAAAGCCTTCCTTGAAAGGTACCCGTCAGTAAAAAAAAATTAAGATTATATGGGTCATTTCATATGCATCTAATACCTAAACTAGATTATTTTAATCCTAATCCTAGACCCTATATACGTCATTTTAAGTCAAAATACACCCATTTACATCATTATTTTCCAAAACCCAAATCAAATCCAAAAGAGTTCATCCTCTCTAAAAATTCTCTCTCTAGAAAACTCAAAGAAGAAGAAGAAGAAGAGGAGGAGGGTCAAGCTAGGTCAAGTCAAGACTCCATTGTTTCAAGCTTTCTAGGCTTTATAATCAAGGTATGATGGCTTATTCATTCATGGATTCCTTTCATCCATGAAGCCCCCATGTTTCCCCCAATTGTGAAGATGAATTCCTTATTCTAGTTAGGGTTCCTTCCTATATTGTGGGTATTGTTGTTTATTGATCCAATTGAGTGGATAATGGATTTTTATGATTGAATTAGTAGTATATCATGTTTTTAAGATGAAATTACATGTTTACATGCCTAACCCATGTCTAGAGAAATGAAATTGAAGTAAGTGGGTTTTATGCCATGAAAGGGGAAATTGAGAATTTAGATGTAATCTTCTAAGATTGATGAAATAAATGATATATTAATTGAAATGGAAGTAATTAGATATGGATTTCTTGAGAGTTGGGCACCTAGACAAGAATTGAATTAGACTAAAGTGTACATGATGAATTATGACTAGTAGTGTTAAGATTCAGTTTATATGATGATATATGATTAGAATTGTTTAAGAATGAAGCATGTGGATAGATTGTCTTGATAATTAGGCATATATGATGACCATGTGAAGTATTTCTTGACAGCAAGGCTTGTAGTAGGAATGTGATTTGTAGGGCCTTTAGGGTAAAAGCTAATATGTTGAATTATTAATGTTAAAGCTTTGATAGTGAAACTTATATGATGATGGTAGACAATTAGATAGAATTATTGTGGAAGGACCTTACCCACCTAATCTACCCCATGAATGTTTGAATGCAAGAAGTGATAGAATCACATGAGTTAGGATGATATCCATGTCTAGTGCTTGAACCCTAAGTGTGATGATTGAAAGTAAGTTAGAACCTCAAGGAGGTGGAGTATGAGATTATACTTGTAGTAATTGAACTACTTGAATTATGATTATATCCATGTCTAATGTAGTCATTCTAGATGTGTTGATTTGATATGAACTTTGACCCTTGAAAGGAAAAGATATGATATTATGCATATTTTATGAAGGTTATGTACATGTTTTAAGAACACTTTGGGAGTAAAGTGAATATGCTCATGACCTAGTTGTGTTGTTGTTGAAAGGGTATTCTCATATACACATTTATGCATTCATATGATATGATGTGAAAGGTTTGTCACAATATAGTGATTCTAAGGTTGGAAGACTAGTCTCACCTATTGAATCTATATTTAGACATGGACGGTGAAAGGTTATTCTCACGCATGATCTAATGAGCTATAGTATGAGTTATGTTGGATTGAGTGTCAAGACATTCTTCCATAAATATGAATTTAAGTCAAGACTTAATATAAACTCAATGGGACTTAGTGCCTAGCACCGAGTGGATATGAATATGAGATGGAAGCTTTTACGATAGCTTAGTTCAGCTTCCCAATGAAAGTTTTTACACTAGTTGAGTCTGGCTTTCCAAATGGGTTCCTTCTACCTTAGTTTAGTCCGGGTTCCCAAAGTATGTATCTCATGAGATGGAAACCTTCTACCTTAGTTGAGTCCGGGTTTCTAGTAGCAATCTCCTTATCCCGCAACTATGTGCCCTCATAGGTTACTTAGCTAATGGATCAACCTAAGCTAAGAGAATGGTTCTACCTTCGGCAAGTAGAGCAACACCTTTTCGGTGTGGGGTAGACACTGTATTCCATGTTAAGCTCACATGGTCTATGTCGGTTAAGGCTAATTTCCCCAATATATTAGTAATATGAACAAGAATATGAATTATGCACTATGGTTACTTAAAGAGCTTTACTTAGCATGAGTGAGATTACGGGGTCTTATTCATGCATTACACAAGTATGTTTTGAGGATATTCATGGTATGTCCCTTTTATGTTATGATGATCTATATGATTGATTATGCTTATGATGTATGCTTAGACTAGATTGTAGCTTGAAAGGCCCTT
The DNA here is from genome assembly GCA_029582245.1 of Solanum etuberosum. Taxonomy (NCBI): domain Eukaryota; kingdom Viridiplantae; phylum Streptophyta; class Magnoliopsida; order Solanales; family Solanaceae; genus Solanum; species Solanum etuberosum. Next base: position 89,238 of record JAJONR010001483.1, on the reverse strand, counting down.
CCAATGCATGTTTGACTAAAGGTGAGTGTTCCCTTGTCGATGGGAAGTAAGCTAAGGATGAGATCAAAATATGATAAGTATGAATTAGAACCTAAAGTGACTTGCTTAACATGGGTAGGATTATGGGGTCTTATCCATGTATTGTACAAGCTTGCCTTGAGGTGACTTATGAAGTGTTCCTTTTACATTATGTTATTCTAAATGCATTAATTATGCCTATGACTATGATGTTATGTTTTATGCTCACAAGTTATAATTACTATCTCTTATGCTTATAGCCTATGTCTTATAATGATGTCTCTTATGCTTATGACTTATGTTATTATCTCTTATGATTATGGTATATGTCTTATCTTGACTAATGCTTTTTATATTCTTATGTTGATGATTTATGCTAGCCATCATATTTAGTATATTATTGTACTAACGCATACTTTTGGCTACATTCTTATCAAATGTAGGGTTCGGCGATATTGACTTCCATCCTTGTGGCTAGGTTCTTAGTAGCTGAAGAAGAGAAATATTGTTGAGACCTCATAGCATCGAGGACTTGATTACCCTTTCCTTTCTTTTGTCTTTCTTTTATGTTTAGATTTTGTATGGGCTGTGTCCTTAACTCTATTCAAGTATTACATGGTTTGAGACAAGTGTAATAAGTCTTCCGCTTTGCTTTTATAAAAGATTTCGATTGTATTGAAAAATGTTTTTAGTTTCCGTATTCTCTATTATCTTATGCTGTGATATGCTAAGTGGCTTACATGGAGTCCTTAAGGGTTCTATGTGCCATGTTGCATCTAGGGGGGTACCCCTGGGTCGTGAAAAATTTGGTAATCAGAGCAAAAGGTTTAGAATGGTTCTAGGATGTTTCAAACCATATCTAGTAGAGTCTTGTTCATAAATGTGAAGCGTGCTTCATTTATGAATAGGAGGCTATTAGATATTTAGGAAACTTCACTTCTTAATTCTCTAAATCGTTCCATAGAGTTTAACTCTATTAGGTCTTTCTCCTAATCCGTGTCTGATGGTTTTCACGATATGACTACTACAAGGGCTAACTTTAGAAGGAATGAGGCAGACAATGTGGATCAAAAAGTCCCTCCTCAAGCTCTAATTGACCCTTTGGCTCTGAATGTGACTAATGAGAAGCTTAGATTTGGTTTTCAACTGTTGATTCAGGCTAGGATAGAAGCTCTAGAATTTTATGGGTCAAGGATGGAGGAAAATCCTCAAGAGATTATAGAAGAGGTCTCTAAGGTGTTAGACTTGGTGGGAGTGACTCCGGTAGAGATGGCAGAGTTGGCTTCTTGTCAACTCAAAGGGGTTGCACAAATATGGTATGATCAATGGAAAGAGGCTAGACCGGTAGGAAAAGGTCCCATAGAGTAGGGGTTCAAGAGTGATTTTCTAGATAGGTTCTTCCCTTTAGAGATAAGAGAAGCTTTAGTGCTTGAGTTCATTAACCTTAGGCAAGATAATATGAGTGTTAAGGAATATGCATTCAGTTTCACCCAATTGTCTAAGTATGCTCCAATTCTAGTGTCCGATCCTAGGTCAGGAATGGGTAAGTTTATGTCGGGTGTGTCCGACTTGGTAGTGAAAGAATGTCGTATGGCCATGCTTGATCATGATATGAATATTTCTCGCCTTATGATTTATTTCCAACAAATTGAGGAAGAGAAACTTGAAGGAAGGTTGAGGGAGGAAAAGAGGTTTAGGATTGATGATGATAATTCTCCTCTTGAAAGGTTCTCCTGACAAGGTCCTTCTAGGTTTCCCCTAAGATTTAGTGAAGATAGGGTGTCTAACCCTAGACCGCAAGGAAATTGTAGTGAGTCCCTATGGCCTACTTGTGCTAGATGTGCCAAAAGACATGAAGGTAAGTGTTTGGCCGGTAGTAAGGGTTGCTTTAGTTGTGGTGAAGTTGGGCACAAGATGAAAAATTGCCCAAGGATGAAGTCTAAGGGAAGAGATCGTAAGCAAGTTGCTCCTAGTTGTTCGGATGAGAATGCTCCAAGGAAAGTTAGTTTCTATGCTCTCCAAATGAGAGGTGAACAAGAGTATCCCCCGAATGTTGCTCCCAGTATGTGTTTTATGTTTATTTAGATTCCGGTGTTGCTTGTCTTTTGTGACTTGATAGACTTGGCATGATAGACTTTGATGTTGTCTTTGGTATAAATGGGTTACATTATGGTTATGTGTATTGATGGTAGAACCCGACTTAGTCATGATGAGTTTTGGGGTATGTGGATAGATTTGATGAATAAGGTATTTAAGCAATCCCTAGATGTGTTGAGTGAGTAGACTCCTCTAAGAATGGTAGAAGTGTAATTCAACATGGTTTATAATCATCTTGCGCGATGGATGTGAAAGCTTAGTGGTAACTAGATCCGAACTTAGAGTTGAAATAAATGGTTCTTAGAAAGTCCGTATACACTTACTCCCAAGGGTGAGATAGTGTACTTAAGATAGCAAGGTCGTTGAGTGTTGTTGATTTTCATGATTTAGGTTGACTTGAAATTCTCACCTTGAGAGGTATAGTGAGTTTGGGAAGTTTAGTCCCGGTTTTGTAGGCTCATATGAGATCTTGAGTGGTGTTGGTAAGGTTACTTGTGAGCTAGAGTTGCTTAATGAGTGTTACCGGTGTATCCGGTTTTCCATGTCTCTAGGATATAGAAGGGTGTTGAAGATCCGACATTCGTAAATCCTTTAAGAAGAGTTTGGAGTTAGTGAGAACCTCTCTAATTTAGAAATACCGGTCGGGATCTTAGACCGGCAAGTTAAGAAATAAAAGAGAACAGGGAAGTTGTTTCCATGAAGGTGTTAAGGAGTTGTCTTTTAGTGAGGGTTTTTAGGTGAGGGTGCTACTAGGGAGGCCAAGGGCCCATGAGATGTCCTAATTATTTTTCCTTCTATTCCTACTTTAGCATTTAAACGGTGAGTTCCTCATGGTTTGTGCCTTATGTGAAGCCATGTGTAATTTATGTGTTTCCATGATTTCCTTATGTTATGCATGTTCTTGATGAAATTCATGTTTACTAAGAAAAAAAATGAGTTTTCAAGATTTATGTTCCTCATGTTGTTTTGCATTTAGTATGAGTTGCCTATTTGAGTTCATGAGATGAGTTGATGAACATGATTTAGTATGCTTTTGAGAGTAATTGCATATTGGCTGCATGATATTGTGTTGAGCATGCCTTTAGTTGGAGAAGGTAGTTCCTCCTATGAATGTGAGAAATGTTGAGTTTCATGAATAATGGGTTGTTAGATGTAGTTCCTACTTCCTTGTGTTGCATTGATTATGTTTGAGACGGAGTTGATGTATCCTCCTTTGAATTTTGCATTATTTTGATGTTGCATGCATGATGGGCTGCTAGTCTTGAGTCTTTACTTCCGTAACTAGATCGTCATTCGAGGATGAATGTTCCCAAGGGGGAGATATTGTAACACCTCAAAATATTCTAAGGAAAGGGTCCAAGGGAGGGTTCAAGGACGGTGGAAGAGTCCACGGTCAGTGAACCCATCCTTGAACCCAAGCATTGCGAAAAATATTCTAAGGCAAGGGTCCAAGGAAGGGTTCAAGGACGGTGGAAGAGTCCACGGTCAGTGAACCCATCCTTGAACCCAAGCCTTGTGAAAAATATTCTAAGGCAAGGGTCCAAGGAAGGGTTCAAGGATGGTGGAAGAGTCCACGGTCAGTGAACTCATCCTTGAACCCAAGCCTTGTGAAAAATATTCTAAGGCAAGGGTCCAAGGAAGGAGGCTCACCAAATCTAACTCGAGTGTAAAGTGATCTCAACGAAGTGTCTGTTGATAATCATGAACACCTATATCTGCATCGTAAAAGGATGCAGGTCGAATGACATCAATAAAAGGAAAATACGAGTATGTAATATAGCTAAGTAACCAAATAACTAAACTAAATGACAGAAAGCAACTCAATTGAATCAATACATGAACATGAAGTGAAAACCATTTAAGCTTTACAATAAAATATACAATGAAAGCAACATGAAAATAATATACTTTACTTGTGGGGAGTTTCTCTAATCGATAACTATTACCATGAGTCTGGCAATGATACAACGTCCCGCCGCACGTTGCAAGGGCCCATCCTATACCTTGTCGGGGGTATAGGATGATATCGTGACTATTGATCCATCTAATGTGCCTTCTCAGAGGCAATGAGGAGTCGCATTAAAATTCAATGCTATCCTATCCTATGTTGGCTATGTAGTTCTATGGGACTTTCAAATCATAAAAGACTCTAACCCAACTCGGTGCTCGATACTACTCCCAAAATAAATAACATAACTTTGTGCTCAATTCACGCATTACAAAAAATGAACTTCTTACATTACTTGAAATACTTTGCAAAACATGAGACGTGTTTACCTTCTTGCAAACATGCACTTATGAACTTATCTTTCAAGTCCAATAATTAACATAGGTACATATGTATATGAATATATATTTATGAATAAAATAACATTAGAAACTCTTAAGTCTTTATGAAATAGAACCGTTAAACTTTATCTCAAAACTGAGTTTGAAACACAATGATTGACTTTCAAAGACTCTCAAGACTTATAGCTCAATTCGTAGGATTCATGGGCATGAACGACTGAACTTGAGGACCTCAATAACCATATAGAAACTCATGAATACAACTCTTTCTCAAAAGGCATATTTACTTCCTCAAAAAACTCAGTTTAAAACTCAAGTGTTGGCTTTAAAAAACTTCTCAAAATTTATAACTCAATTAATAGGGTTCATGCTGAATTATGGACATGAGCGAATCAACTCAAGAAAGTTAATGCATAAAATATAGCAATTCAATAATTAGGAGTAGAATTTCAAAAATAAATAGGAACTCAAGAAATCAAAATTAACTAATCTCAAGAATACTCAAATATAGGGGTAGAATCCTAGATTACTCTTTTACTGATTTGAAAGAAGATGTAGGGCGTGAGGATGAACTAGTCAAATAATATGATAGCCTTACATACCTGGATGAACAAGGTTCTTGAAGAATCTTGAAAAATAACTTGGTTAGAAGCCTTGAAACTCTAGCTTGAAGGAGAACAATCAAGAAAACCTTTCTTGAGATTCTTGAATTATTTTCTTGAAATCTCTATAGCCAAGAATTATGATTTTCATTAGTGATTCATAATTGTATGGAGGAATTCGAGTTGGAAAGAATGGAATTCTTGGAGAAAAACTTACCTTGAAGAAGAATCTTGAAAAAGATGCAAAGAATCTTGAATGTAGTCTTCTACTTTGATTTTTCCGTATGGTTTTGCCTTAGGGTTTGAGAGAGAAGAGAATTATGGATTAAGAGATAAAAATCTGATTGTTTTTGGGACTTTAATGCGTCAAGAAATTCTTTTAGGATTTTCTTAGAGGTAAAAAGAAAAAAAATGCCCTTTTTAATGTTTTCCTATCAACTAATTCGTCATTGCACTGTATTAGGTTACTAAAATTGTCACGCCCCGAGGCTAACCCCTTCACGTAAACACGGGACATAGGATCACGAATGACCCCAAGCTAACCCTAAGTTGGCATATCATAAGAAGACTGAATATATCTATAAAAGTTAAACTGATGCGGAAGCTAAATCATTATATACTAATAGCGGGGGATACCCAAACTTATCTGAATGTATAAAAGATACTTATGAGTTCAATAACAACTGAAAGATCAAACTCAATACTAAAGCTGAAACTAAACTACGTCTGAATAAGCCTCTAACTGACTAAAGCTGCTGGGACATGTCCCCAGCTAACTCTAGAAAATACTGAAAACTGAAATGGAAGACTGCATGTAAAAGAACATGTCTATCGTCCTCTAAGTATGAGGACTCACCACTGAAGCTAGAGAACTGGAGATTGGGAACCGATCTAAACGTGATCTGGATGCTGAGTACTTGAACCTACATCATGAAAGTATGTAGCGCAGATTATGCGTCAGTACTTGGAATGTACTGAGCATGCAGGATAGGATAAAACTGAACAAACATATAACTGAATAATGCATACTGAGGAATGATATAATCTGAACATGATGAATATACTGAAAAGATATTGAATATAAACTAAACTGAATTCAATGACCAAATACATATCATTCTAAAACTGAATACCGAAATAAAACTAGAAACCTGGTAAATGCACTAGAGTCTGACTATGGAAGCTACTAATAAGTGACATAAAACCGCGTGAGCTAAACGTGGAGTCTGATGTATACGCCTCATCGAGAGGACCGAATATACCTTCCCAAGGGTATAGAGGCATGTCTTGCGTGATCACTAAATGTAATGCCCACAGAGGGGACTTATAAACCTATGGTGCACGTAGTTCTGGGACTATACGGGTACGTTAAACCCTAGTCCACTCGGTCTAAGCCTAGTCCCAACTAGAAATGTGAACAATATATCATAACTGAATTATACTGGATAGCTCAATATTTTGACATGCTAACTGAGAATGCAACATTGATAACTGAACATGAAACATTCAAAATCTGAGGCATGTATATCTGTTTAAACTGACCTAGCTAGTGTAGTTCATGAACTAAACGAATCTACACAATTAGGGTTCTGAATTTCATGCTGGGAACTAAGCAACGGTGGTACAACAACATGATAATCTTATTTGGAACATTCTAACAACTAAATCACCAAAGTTTCTAAAGTTCAAGAAAACCCTAGGTCTAGATAATATGAAGGGAATCACGAATCTGACTGAAATCTAGGGACCTAGTAAATAAAAGGAAACCACTAGTGAAATCTCACATACCTGGTGACGAAATGCACGGAGAAATCTTTCGATTTCAGGGCTGGAACTGACGAAAACTTGTTGCGTTCTTGAAGAGGGTTTGGTCGATTGTTTCTTCTCCTTTTGCTTTAGTTTAATCGATTTTTGGTGCATGAATCACTTAGGGTAAGATATGATTAAGTTATTAGGCTTAAACTAACTAAAACGACGTAGTTTAGATGTCCAACGCATAGGGGAAAAGACCGAATGACCCCTGAATTAAAACTACCGACGCCATCGAAAGCCCCTGACCGACGGTCCGTCCTGGCAGGGTGTTGACTGGTGCTAGGAGCTGAAAGCTGGGGGTCTGAACCACGTCCTAGACCACGGACCGTGGTCCCACCTACGGCCGTTGGGTCCTGCCGTTGGTTTACCCTTGGCTGAAATTTTTTGGGGTTCTGGGGAGGGGGTTGCAGGTGGCCAACCACGGTCCCCACCTACTATCCGTAAGTGGCACTGGCAACTTTTGAAAAGTCTGCATTTCTATCCTTTTTGAATCTTGGGTGTTACATTATTTCCCCCTTGGGAACATTCGTCTTTGAATGAAGTCTAAAGTAGCTGACTATGGAGGGAAAGAGCTACAACCCTTGCTACTAAGTACTAGAAACAAAAATCTGACCGAACTGAGTTCTAAGGTCATGAAAATATGCTGAAGATGCAAGACTAACTGAAAGAACATGATACTACGACTGAATTTATGCAAGAATAAGCTGAGAGACTGGAGAGGAACTATTACCTCTAGCGGGAATGGAATCGGAAGGAAAGAGATGAGGATACTTGGCCTTCATGGCTGCTTCTGCTTCCCAAGTAGCTCCCTCTACTGACTGACTCCTCCACAAAACATTAATTATTCTTTGTGTCTCAACCTTCAAACCTGACGATCAAGGGTTTCAACTGGCACCTCTTCATAAGTGAGACTATCCTTCACAACCACACTTTCTAACGGTACTATATATGCTGCATCACTCACACACTTCTTCAACAAGGAAATGTGAAAGACTGGATGGAGTGTTGCTAGTTCTGCTGGCAACTCTAACTCATAAGCCACCTTACCAACCCTTTTCAGGATTCGGTAAGGACCTACATATCTGGGACTGAGCTTCCCCTTCTTTCCAAATCTCATCACTCCCTTCATAGGTGACACTTTCAGGAAAACCCAATCATCAATTTAGAACTCCAAGTCCCTTCTCCTTACATCTGCATAGGACTTCTGGCACGTTTGGGCTGTCTTAAATCTATCTCTGATGAGCTGAACTTTTTCCATAGCATCATGAACCGAATCTGGCGCTATCAAGGCTGCTTCACCTACTTCAAACCAACCAACTGGAGATGTACATCTACGCCCATACAATGCCTCATTAGTGGCCATCTGAATAGTTGAATGGTAACTGTTGTTGTAGGCAAACTCAATAAGAGGGAGGTGATCATCCCAACTACCCTTGATGTCGATCACACAAGCTCTCAACATGTCCTCTAAGGTCTGAATGGTACGCTCTTCCTGTCAATCCGCATGTGGAGGAAATGTTGTGCTAAGATTAACCTGGGTACTAAGACCTTTCTGAAACGATCTCCAGAAATCAGAGGTAAACTGAGGACCTCTATCTGAGATTATAGACAAAGGAACCTCATGCAACCTTACTATCTCATTAATGAAAAGCTTGGCATAGTCCTCCACCGAATCTGTAGTCTTGACAGCGAAAAAGTGAGCGGACTTAGTAACTCTGTATACTATTACCCAAATGGAATCATGTTGTCTGCGAGTACGAGGTAAACCTGTAATGAAGTCCATGTTTATCACTTCCCACTTCCATGTAGGAATGTTGATTTCTTGAGTCATGCCTCCTTGTCTCTAATGTTCTACCTTCACTTGTTGACAATTAGGGCACTTAGCCACAAAATCTTCTATGTCCCTTTTCATGCCATTTCACCAAAAGACTTACCGCAGATCATGGTACATCTTAGTGGCACCTGGATGAATAGAATACCTGGAATTATGGGCTTCTGTAAGGATCTGCTGTCTCAACTCACCGACCTTAGGAACACATAAATGACCCTGGTAGCAAAGCACAGCATCTCCCCCATGGGAGAAAACCTCAACTTTCTGCTGATGAACTGCACCCTTCAACTGAAGCAATATAGGATCATTGTCCTGTTTTTCCTTAACCTCCGCTACCAATGAAGATTCTGACCCATTCTAAACTATCACACCATTATCTGATATTTTCATAAGGAAAACTCCTAAGAGAGCAAGCCGGTGAACATCTTTTGATAATTCCTTCCTTTCTTCCTCGACATGTGCTACACTACCCATCGATAATGTGCTAAGAGAATCAGCTACTACATTGGCCTTAACAGGATGGTAAAGCACATTCATATCAAAGTCCTTGAGGAATTCCAGCCATCTCCTTTAATGAAGATTCAACTCTTTCTGGATGAACACATACTGAAGACTCTTATGATCTGTGAACACATCTACGTGAACACCATACAAGTAATGTCTCTAAATCTTGAGGGCAAATACTACAGCTGCAAGCTCGAGGTCATGAGTCGGATAGTTCTTCTCATGCACCTTAAGCTGTCTCGAAGCATAAGCTATAACCTTACCTCACAACATCAACACACAACCTAGGCCGACTCTAGATGCATCACAATAGATCACATAACCGTTTGAACCCTCTGGTAGAGCCAAAACAGGAGCTATAGTCAATCTAGTTTTCAGTTTTGAGAAGCTCTTCTCAAACTCATCTAACCGTTGAAACTTAACCTTTTTCTGAGTCAACTTAGTCAATGGAGAAGCTATGGATGAAAATCCTTCCACGAACCTTCTGTAATAACCGTCTAGACCCAAGAAACTTCTGATATCTATAGGAGATATGGGTCTGGGCCATTGCTTCACTGCCTCTAGTTTCTGAGAATCCACTCGGATCCCTTTGCTAGATACTATATGACCAAGGAAAGCAACAGATTGCAATCAAAGCTCACATTTGCTAAACTTAGCAAATAACTGGCGATCTTTGAGAGTTTGTAGGACAACCCTCAGATGAGTCGCATGCTCCTCCTCATTCCTAGAGTAAATGAGGATATCATCAATGAAGATGATAACGAACAAGTCAAAATATTGCTTGAACACCCTGTTCATTAAATCCATGAAAGCTGCAGGAGTATTGGCTAGTCCAAATGACATAACTACAAATTCATAATGACCATATCAAGTTCTGAAGGCTGTTTTCGGGATGTCACTATCTCTGACTCTAAGCTGATGATAACCGGATCTGAGGTCTATTTTCAAAAAGTGACTAGAACCCTGAAGTTGGTCGAACAAGTCATCAATCCTGGGGATAGGGTACTTATTCTTGATTGTGACTTTGTTCAACTGCCGATAGTTAATGCACATCCTGAGAGAACCATCTTTCTTTTTGACGAACAACACTAGTGTACCCCATGGAGAAATACTAGGTCTGATGAAGCCCTTATCTAGAAGGTCTTTCAACTGATCTTTCAATTTCTTAACCTCAGTTGGAGCCATTCTATAAGGAGGAATAGAAATAGGCTGGGTATCTGGAAGGAGATCAATTTCGAAGTCGATCTCCCTTTCGGGAGAAACTCTGGAAAGATCTTCTAGATACACTTCTGGGAACTTATTTACTACTGGAACTGACTCAAGAGTTGGGGTTTCGGAATTTAAATCCTTAACCCGAACAAGATGATAGATATACCCCTTGGAAATCATCTTTCTTGCCTTAAGGTAAGAAATGAATCGACCCGTAGGCACTGAGCTACTACCCTTCCATTCTAAGACTTGTTCGTTTGGAAACTGAAACCGAACGACCCTGGTTCTACAATCAACTAAGGCATAACATGAATGTAACCAATCCATACCTAGAATGATATCAAAGTCTACCATTTCTAACTCTATAAAATCTGTTGAGGTGACTTTCTGAGAGACTGTGACAGGGCAATTTATGTATACCCATCTAGCTATAACTGGGTCACCAACTGGAGTAGAGACTGAGAAGGGTTCTAAAGGAGTTTCTAGACTGACACCGAAGTTTACTGCTATATATGGAATTACAAACGAAAGAATAGCCCCTGGATCTAACAATGCATAAACATCTAAGTGAAAGACTCACAACATACCAGTGACCACATCGGGAGAATCTTCCTGATCCTGGTGAGCCTGAAGAGCATACAACCTGTTCTGGCGCTGACCGCCACCTGTACCAGATGAAGCACCCTGCTGGCGCCGCTGAAGCTGTAGACTGAGACATACTGTTGTTACCTCCTTTCCCCTGTTTAGTAGAAGGGAAATCCCTCAACCTATGGTCAGACTGACCACACCCAAAGCACCCTTCCTTCCCTACAAGACACTCACCTGGATGGTTTTTACCACATTTTGGACAAGTTGGGTAGGTCCTGCTACCTGAAGCACTCCCATGAGACTTAGAGCCTGTTGCCCTACCTTTCTGATCATGTCTAAACTGGGGGATGGAGCGCTAGCTGATGAAAGTGCTGGGGCTGAAGATTTCTGCTGAAACTGCAAGCGATTTCCACCACCTGACTTTTGCTGAGAGTACTTATAGTTACCTGTCCTAGCCTTCTTGTTATCCTTAGTAATTTCCCTAAGCTTATCTCCCTCAACCTGCTGAGCATGAGTAATGAGACTAGAGAGGTTAATCTCCTCTAACAACATAGCATTCCTGCACTCTGTCTTCACTAAATCAGAAACACCATACAGAAACTTAGATATCTGCGCTCTAAAATCAGCAACCATATGGGGAGCATACCTAGAGAGTTGGGTGAACTTAAGTCCATACTCTTGGACTGACATGGAACCTTGCCTCAAATTTATGAATTCCTGAGCCTTAGCCTCCCTCAACTCTGTCGGGAAGAACCTGTCGAGAAAAGCTCCAGTAAAGCATTCCCAAGTCACGGGAGCTATATTTGTACCCTTGTTTTCCTTCCATTGAGTAAACCAAATGTGAGATACATCCTTGAGGTGGTAGGATGCTAACTCTACCCTATCATTCCTAGTTACCTGCATCACTCCAAAGATCTTTTTAATCTCATCAATGAAACTCTTTGGGTCCTCACCAACCTGCGACCCTAGAAACTCTGGCGGATTCATCCGAATGAAATCTAGAACCTTAGATGTTGCTGACCCATTATTAACGTTAGTAGGAACTGGGGCCTGCTAATTGTTCTGGTTAGTCACAATCTGAGCCAAAAGCTGAATAGCATTTCAAAATTCTGCATTCGAAACATCCTGGTCTGGGACTGGAGGAGCTGCATTAGCATTCCTTGTGTTAGCTCTACAAGGAGGCATGATCTGAAGTGCATAATGACGAGTTAGAAGGTAGATCATACCCACGCACGATAAGAATAACAAAAAAGTGAAGTTTTTCCTAAAACACTTTGTAGCCTTCCTCTAATTAGATGTGGTGCACTTCACATCCATGAAAAGGACTCTACTTAGTGCGGCTTTTCATACATCCTAGGACTCTTAAACCTAAGGCTCTGATACCAGGTTTGTCACGCCCAAGGCTACCCCCTTAACGTAAAAACGGGACCTAGGATCACGAATGACCCCAAGCTAAATCTGAGCTGGCATATCATAAGCAGACTGAATATATCAATAAAAATTAAACTGATACGGAAGATAAATCATGATATACTAATAGCGGGGGATACCCAAACTGATCTGAATGTATAAAACATACCTATGAGTTCAATAACAACTGGAATTTCAAACTCAATACTAAAGCTGAAACTAAACTATGTCCGAATAAGCCTCTAACTGACTAAAGCTGCTGGGACATGTCCCCAGCTAACTCTAGCAAATACTGAAAACTGAAATGGAAGACTAAATGTAGAAGAACATGTCTATCATCCTCGAAGTATGAGGACTCACCACTAAAGATACTGAACTGGAGATCGGGAACCGATATAAACGTGATCTGTATGCTGAGTACCTGAACCTACATCATGAAAGGATGTAGCACATAGTATGTGTCAGTACTTGGAATGTACTGAGCATGCATGATAGGATAAAGCAGAACAAACATATAACTGAACAAAGCATACTGAGCAATGATATAATCTGAACATGATGAATATACTGAAAAGATATTGAATATGAACTAAATTGAATGCAATGACCATGTACTTATCATGCTGAAACTGAATACTGAAATATAACTGGGAACCTGGTCAATGCAATAGAGTCTCATTGTGGGAGCTACTAATAACGGAATTAAAACCACCTGAGCTAAACGTACAGTCCGATGTATACGCCCCATTGAGAGGACCCAATATGCCTTGCCAAGGGTATAGAGGCATGTCTTGCGTGATCACTAAATGTAATGCCCACAAAGGGGACTTATAAACCTACGGGGCACGTAGTTCTGAGACTATACGGGTACACTGAACCCTAGTCCACTCGGTCTAAGCCTACTCCCAACTAGAAATGTGAACAATATATCATAACTGAATTATACTTGATAGCTCAATATTCTGACATGCTAACTGAGAATGCAACATTTATAACTGAACATGAAACATTCAAAATCTGAGGCATGTATATATGTTTAAACTGACCTAGCTAGTGTAGTTCATGAACTAAAAGAATCTACATAACTAGGGTTCTGAATTTCATGCAAGGAACTAAGCAACGATGTTACAACAACATGATAATTTGATTTGGAACATTCTAACAGCTAAATCACAACAATTTCTAAAGTTCCAGAAAACCCTAGGTCTAGATAATATGAAGGGAATCAAAAATCTGACTGAATCTAGGGACCTAGTGGATGAAAGGAACCCACTAGTGAAATCCCACATACCTTGTGACGAATTTCACGGAGAAATCTTTACATTTCAGGGCTGGAACTGACGAAAACTTGTTACGTTCTTGGAGAGGGTTTGGTCGACTATTTCTTTTCCTTTTGCTCTAGTTTAATCGATTTTTGGTGAATGAATCACTTAGAGTAAGTTCTTATTAAGTTACTAGGCTTAAACTAACAAAATCAACGTAGTTTAGCGGTTAAACGACGTAGTTTAGGTGACCAACGCATAGAGAAAAAGACCAAACGACCCCTAACTTAAAACTGCTGATGCCACCGACGGACCGTGGACTGACCGACGGTCCATCCAGGCAGGGCATCGACTGTCGTATGGGAGCTTAAAGTTGGGGTCTGAACCGTGGCCTGGACCATAGACCGTGGTTCCACCTATGACCTGTGGGTCCTGCCGTTGGTCGACCCTTGGCTGAAATTTTTTGGGGTTCTGGGGAGGGGTTGCAGGTGGCCAACCACGGACCCCACCTACGGTCCGTAGGTTGCACCCGTCGGTGGCACCTGCAACTTCTGAAAAGTCTACATTTCTATCCTTTTTGAATCTGGGGTGTTACAAAAATGGTCATAACGTTTTAGTTAAATATCAGATTGTTGCAAAATTGGTGGAATTGGAAAGAGTATTCAAATACCTTTAATTAGACAGGTTATGATCCACGTAACTCTTTATATTCTAAGAGATATGGTCCTTTTATATTGACCTAAGTAAAATCTTATGTCAAAACTTAATCGGTAAGGAAACTTTTAACACAACTTTGTGCTAGGAGTTTCTAGTGACCTCAATTGGTATCTGAAATCATTTCCATACTAAAGAATTTACCTTTACACATATGGGCAATTTAAAAATCACCCGATATGACCCTACACGAAAATGGAGAATGATTCGAGTCTTAACTGAGAAATTTTTGGGGTGTTACATTAAGTGGACCTATAGACCATAGGTCGAGTCGGCAATTAATTTTAAGAGGGGATTTTGAGTCTTTTACTAATTATTCTAATACAATACTATGTGGTCTTAACTTCTAACCTAGACGTATATATACATTTTTTCCCCAAAATTACCCAATTGAACCCATTCTCCTAAATTCTCAAAGTTGATCAAAGTTCTTCCCCAATATTTTTCTCTCTAAAGCTTGAAGAAAAAGTCTAGGGTTTCAAGATGAAGTCTCAAAATTCACCATTGATTGTGGTTTATTGACATCAAGGTATAGTGGTATTCATCTATGGAGTCCTTTCCTCCATAGGGTTCCTAAATTCTCCAATTTTGCAAGTTAGAATCTCGAATCAAAGTTAGGGTTGTATTCAATCTCATGGGTTCTTTTTCATTATAATCTAGTTGATTGTTTTATGCCTTTTTATGCATGAATTGAGATAATTGCATGTTTTTAAGTTGAATTAACTTGAACCCATGCATGATCCGTGATTTCTAAATTTTGATCATATGATGAATCTTTTTAACTATCTAAGATGAATTTATGAAAATGTGAATGTTCTTAATGAAATTGATGAAAATGATTTAAGGTTTCTTTAAGAGTGAAGTATCGATGTTGTTGTTATTGTGAAAAGATTTCTCACAGAAAGGATTTATAAGTTTGAAAGGTTTTCTCACCTAAGATGAATTGAGATTAAGGAGCTATTTCAATTCATTCTAGCTTGGTTTGCCTACTTGATGTACCCTTCCATGGATAATATTCCAAGTTAAGATTAATGACTATGCCGTGGGATTTGTAGTTTGCACCGAGTGGACAAGTGGCAATTACCCATGTAACATAAACTATGTGCAATCATAAGTTTGTCTTAGATATACATTAGCTAGTGGATCGACCTAAGCTAGAAGTTCATGATTATTACCTTGGCAAGTAAGGACATCTCTTTTCAATGTGGATAGACATTGGATTCCATGTTATAGATTACATGGTCTATGTCGGTTGAAGGTAAATCTCCCACAATAATGAACTAAGGTTACTTTCTTAAAAAAATATCTCACATGCGTTTTAAAAATGTTTAGCTTGCATTGACCATGGTTATGACTTATATTTTCTAACATGCTATTTTATGATGTAGCTTTGTCATTGCATGTCATATAAATTCATTTTGACATGATTTCATAACTCTTATGCATTGCTATCATACTTGGTACATTCCATATACTAACACATACTATTACTTACATTTTTTCACTAATATAGGGTCCGACGCTCCTACCTCCCATACTCATGACTAGTGATCCCTTATTGAGCTTTAAAGATTGGTGAGTCCTCATGATCTGAGGACCTAGATAAATTTATTTCTTTCATGTATTTTCTTTTTTGATATTGTATGTGATCTATGTTTTACGTCCCAGTCAGTCCTTTGATGTAATAGATGGCTTTCAGACTTAGGTTAGACTTCCGCTATTTTGTGTGAAAATCTTTCATATAACATACTACTTTTAAACTCTCTTGTTTCTATTATCTTGTATGATGTATGCTAAGTGTTTTGTGTAGGGCCTCTCAGGGTCCTATAGGTCATTTCACATCTAGGGTGTACTTTGGGTCGTGAAAAACTATGCATTTAGAGCACAAGGTTTAGAAGGTCCTAGGATGTCTCATAAGCCACGTCGAGTAGAGTCTTGTTCATGAGTGTGAAGTATGCCACATTTATGAATGAGAGGCTATAAGATGTTTAGGAAACTCCACTTCTTTCATCACTCTAAAGTCGTGCGATAGAGTTTAAATCTATATGTATCTCTCGTAATCCCTATCTGATGTTTTTAGGATATGGCCACTCAAAGACATATGCTAGAAGGAATGTGGGAGAGAATGTCGAATGAAAAGATCCTTAAGCTCCTCAACAAGCTCCTCAAGTTCCAATGACCCTTTGGCGAAGCAAGTGACTAATGCGGAATTTAGGGCTACTTTTCAAGTGTTGGCTCAATCCAGACGACTCAATCCAAGAGGGAGGTTGTGGCCCCCTTGAACCCAAATATGGATACAACAACAACTAGAGTGAGAGACTTCACAAGAATGAATCCTTTGAAGTTTCATGGTTCCAAGGTAGAGGAAGATCCTCAAGAGTTCATTGATGAAGTGTATAAGGTGCTAATGATCATGGGAGTGACAGCGGTGTAAAATGCGGAATATTCCGCTTATCAACCTAAGGGTGTTGCTCAAGAGTGGTTCAACCAATGGAAGGAACAAAGGGTGGTTGATGCAGATCCTCTTGATTAGAAAAAGCTTAAGGTTGCTTTCCTTGATAGGTACTTTCCCCTTGAGATGAGGGAGACAAAGGTACTTGAATTCATCAATTATCATCTAGGAAACATGAGTGTGAAGGAATATGCTTTGAAGTTCATAAAATTATCTCGATATGCTCCTACTATGGTTTTTGATCCTAGGGCAAGGATGAGTATGTTTGTTTGGGAAGTGTCCAAAATGGTGGTTAAGGAATGTTGTACCGCCATGCTTATCAATGATATGGATATTTCTCACCTAATGGTTTATGCTCAACATATTGAAGAGGAGAAACTTAAGGAATGGTCTAGGGAGGCAAAGAGGGCCAAGACCGGTGATGGTGACTTTTAACATTTGTGGTTCGATGCACGTGGTCGTTCCAAATTTTGACAAAGGTTTTCCGATCAATGTTCCTCCAATGCTCCGGCTCATAACTTCAACAATGTTACGGTGTCTAACCCTAAGCCTCAAGGAGGAATTGAGGGTGGATCTTCATTTTCTACTTGTGCTAGGTGTGGAAGAAAGTATGAGGGTAAATACCTAGCCGGTTCGAATGCATGTTTTGGTTGTGGAAAGAAGGATCATAAGATAAGGGACTGTCCCTCAGTTGCTAAGAATGAAGGAGATAATCATCGACGGGATCAATCTTACCCTTTATTAGGTACTAGTGGAACTCAGAAGTAAAACATATTTTATGTACTTCAGACTCGTTATGAGCAAGAGGGTTCTCCCGATGTGGTTACCAGTATGTTAAAAATCTTCCATCTTAATGTTTATGCTTTTCCTGATCCCGGTGCTACCTTGTCTTTTGTGACACCATATGTGGTTATGAGGTTTGACATTCTTCTAGATGTGTTGTGAGACCCTTTTTCTATGTCTACCCCGGTTGGTGAATCTATTGTTGCTTATAGATTCTATAGTGATTATCCTGTCTCCTTATCCCATAGAGTGAATCATGTTGATCTTGTAGAGCTTTATATGTTAGATTTTGATTTCATTCTTGGTATGGATTGGCTGCATTCATGTTATGCTTCTATTGATTGTCGAACCCAAAGAGTCAAATTTAAGTTTCCAAATGAACGCATCCTACAGAGGAAAGGGGGAAACTCTTTGCCTAAGTTTCAATTTTTCTCTTGTCTTAAAGCTAAAAAATGATTTCTAAGGGTTGCATATATCATCTTGTTCGGGTTAGGGATGTGGATTCCGAAACCCCACATCTATAGTCGGTCCCTGTTGTTAATGAATTTCCGAAAGTATTTCCTGATGATTTACTTGGTGTTCCTCCTGAAAGGGAAATAGAATTCGGCATTGACCTTCTCCCTGATACGCAACCTATCTCTAATCCTCCTTACCGTATGGCCTTGGCGGAACTCAAGGAGTTAAAGGAGAATTTGAAAGATTTGTTGAAAAATGGTTTCATCTAACATAGTATCTCTCAATTGGTGCTCCACTTTTGTTTGTTTGAAAGAAAGATGCTTCACTCCATATGTGTGTTTACTACCAACAATTGGATAAGGTTACCGTTAAAAATAAATATCCTCTTCCAAGGAAAGATGATTTATTTGATCAACTGCAAGGAGCAAGTTATGTCGCTAAGATCGACCTCCAATCAGGTTACCACCAATAAAGGGTGAAGGAAGATGACATTCCGAAGAAAGCTTTCCGAACTCAGTAAGGTCATTATGAGTTTTTGGATGTTTTTTGGCTTGACTAATGCTTCGGCCGCATTTATGGATTTGATGAATTGGGTGTTTAGACAATACCTTGATATGTTTGTGATTGTGTTTATCGATGATATCTTGATTTACTCAAGGAGTGATGATGAGCATACCGATCATTTGAGGATTGTATTGCAAGTTTTCAAGGACCAACAACTCTTTGCAAAGTTTAGTAAATGCGATTTTTGGTTTAGATTTATGGCTTTTCTTGGTCAGATTTTTTTCAGTAAGGTTATTGAGGTTGATCCTAAGAATATGGATGCGGTTAAGAGTTGGCCTAAACCTCTATCCCCTTCGAATATTAGAAGTTTCTGAGTTTCGCTGGTTACTATAATAGGTTTGTTGAACGGCTTTCTTCTATTGCCTCTCCATTGACGGCATTGACCCAAAAGAAGGTTAAGTTTGTATGGTTTGAAGCATATGAGAAGAGTTTTCAAGAATTGAAAGATAGGCTTACCTCTACTCCGGTGTTGATTTTACCGAAAGGATCCGATGGATTTTTAGTTTATTGTGATGCTTGAAGAGTTGAGGTAGGGTGTGCTGATGCAAAATGGGAAAGTTATTGCTTATGCTTCACGGCAACTTAAGATTCACAAAAAGAACTATCCTACCTATGACTTGGAACTAGCAGCAGTTGTTTTTGCCTTATAAATTTGGAGGCTTTACTTATATGGTGTTCATGTTGATTTGTTTACCGACCACAAAAGTTTACAGTATGTGTTTAAACGGAAAGATCTAAATCTTCGCCAAATAAGGTGGCTTGAGTTACTAAAGGATTATGACATGAGTGTTCTTTGTCACCCTGGCAAGGCAAATGTGGTGGAGGATGCTCTTAGTCAGTTATCAATGGCTAGTGTTATTCATATTGAAAATGGTAAGAACGAACTTCTTAAAGATGTTAATAGATTGGCCCCACTGGGTGTTCGGTTAGTTGAAACTACCAAAGGCGCTATTATGGTACATAATAGTTCTGAATCGTCTTTTGTGTCAGATGTGAAAGTCAAGCAAGATCTTGATCCGAATTTGGTTGAATTGAAGGAAACAATGCTTAAGAAAGTTGTTGAGGCTTTCTCTAAGGGTGAGATGGTGTGCTTCGGTATCAAGGTTGTTTGTGTGTTCTGAATGTCAATGATTTGAGGTAGAAGATTCTAACAGAAGCCCATATTTCTCGATACTCCATTCAATTCGGAGCCACCAAGATGTATCTTGACTTGCGGGAGGCCTATTGGGGGAATGGGATGAAGAAGGATATTGCAGAATTTGTGGCTAAGTGTCCTAATTTTAAACAAGTGAAAGTTGAGCATCAAAAGCAGATAGGTTTAACCACATATATTAGTATCCCTATTTGGAAGTGGGAAGATTTGAATTTGGACTTTATGGTTGGCTTACCCCACACCCGGCAGCAACATGACTCGATTTGGGTTATTATGGATCGAATGACGAAATCGGCTCATTTCATTCCCGTCAAGTTATCTTATTCAGCGGAGGACTATGCTAAGTTGTATTTGAGAGAAATCGTTAGGTTGCATTGAGTGCCCATATCACTTATCTCCGATCATCGTACCCAATTTACCTCTCATTTTTGGATAACTTTCAAAAGGATTTTGGTACTCGTGTTAAGCTTAGTACAACCTCTCATCCTCAAGCTGATGGGCAAGCGGAGCGCACCATCCAAACTTTGGAAGATATATTGAGAGAATGTGTGATTGACTTCAAGGGTAATTGGGATGATCATTTTCCTTTGATTAAGTTTTCTTACAATAATAGCTTTCATTCCAGCAATGGTATGACTCCGTTTGAGGATCTTTACGTTAGGAGGTGTAGATCTTCTATATGTTGGTTTGAAGTTGATGATGTTGCTTTGATAGGTCTCGAGTTGGTACATGAGGCTTAGGAGAAAGTTTGATTTATTAGAGAAATGTTGGAACCAGCTCATAGTTGACAAAAGTTCTATGCCGATGTTAGAAAAATATATCTTGAATTTGATTTTCATGATTGGTCTTCTTGAAAATCTCACCCATAAAGGGCGTGATGAGGTTTGGAAAGAAAGGGAAGCTTCGTCCCGTTATGTGGGCCCATATCAGATTTTGAAGTGTTTTGGTAAAGATGCTTATGAACTTGATTTGCCTTGTGAACATCTAATTTTTTATCGAACTTAATAATTTAACATCATTTTTAATACTTAAAAATTATTATAGATTTATATTTAAAATGAATAAAAAAATCTTAAAATTACAACAAAGTATATACTCTCTTTATGTTTAAATTTTAATAAATAAAGCTGGTGAATTTAATGTTTTTAATCCTTCAACTTTTACCAACCTAAAATAATAGTATATATTATGAAAAAGAAAAAGAAAAAGAAAAAAAAGAGTCCCAAAAGATTTAAATTACCTTACCCTTTATCCTAATCACTCTCAGACTCCCAGAATTTATTTTTCTTAAAAATCCTCCTCCCATTTAGTTTTTTTTTCTGTTGCATGATTTTTTTTTTCCAATTTTTTCCACATCCCACGTTTTCCTCGTTCTTCTTCTTTTTGGTTTGTTTTTTTATTATTTATTTATTGTTATTTTTTATTAATATTATATTATTATTTTTATTTTATTTTCGTCCTTTATCTCCCCTAAAAATTGTCGACTAAATCTTGAACTAAATTTCATTCCCCACGCTCTCACATTTCCTTTAATTAGCACCAGACTCACACCAAAAAAGATTATAAAAACACACATACAATAGAAGAAAAGAAAACACAGAAAAAATCGAAAACCAGTAGAAAAGCAGAGAGAAAAGATAATAAAAGTGAGTTTTATTTTGAGAATTAAATCAGCGTTCGAGGTTTTGCTCAAGGTTTCGGATTCGTAGCTCTTTAAAGTTAATACATAGTAGTTAACTTTGGAAATCAGTAGATCGTAGCAGTTCTTTTTATGGTGAATCAATTTTCACGAAGAGGTAATTCTAAATTCTCGCATGATTTAAATGGAATTCTTGTTTGAAAATTTGAATCCAATAATATGAAGTTCTTCGAATCACGTGTTATTATTATGTAATATCATTTTGTGATATATGTTGTGAATTATTTTGAGAACTTACAAATGCTTAGGAAAACGCAGCTGGAGACGTTTCTTGCAAGAAAAATAAATAAAAGATATATTATTTTTATTATTATTATTATTATTATTAATATTATTATTATTATTATTATTTTTATTATTATTATTATGCTCTTTAGATGCAATTTGCAATTTATATTGAAATCAGTTCCATAATATTGAATTGTTAAATTTGAATAGGTAGTATTTCTTTTGAATGTACCTTTAACTTCAAAAATCTTATTGAATTTATTGTAGACTTGTTAGACTAGGATATAAACTAAAGCTTAATTGATTAATAATTAAAAAAAAAATTGTGGAATATGTTTTAGCCTTTTCTTAAATTTATTTATTTTGATAAAATAGTTACCTTAAGAATGAACCTAGGATGATGTTACTTTAATTGAGGTTGTTAAATATATAATTAAGTAGAGATATAAATTTTATTTAGAGAATCAAAACAAAAAATAAATAAAGTAAAGATAATGAAAAAAAGAAAGAAGGAAGCATAACGTAATGAAAAAGTAACAGAATGTTAAAAAGAAAGTAACAATCAGAAAAAGAAGAAAAAGAAAAGAAAAGAAAACAAAGAAAGAAAACAACAAAAACGTGCATAAAAGAAAAAGAAAACGTGCAAAAGGAAAGAGAGAGAAAAAAAAGTTAATTAAAAATCTTCCTAAAAAGTAGGCCTAATTCCTTTAGAATTTCTTCCTAAAACTAATCACAAATCCCATAAAATTTTCTCTTCTAGTTTAAATCCAACTAAAAAAAGGAAGATAATCCCAAAATTACTCAAACTCTAAAACTCTCATTCCTACATAAATCCTAATTCCTCACAATTAGATACCTATATATATTCTATCCATAATAACATTTAAGAAAAAAAGAAATACACGCAAAAAGAAAAGAAAAGGAAATTACAGACGTCTGAAGATTCAAATTTGTAAAGGTCCATCTCTTGAATTTACTATATTTTGTTTTGAGGAAATTTATGAACTTATACATATTTTTTATTAATGGACACAGACTAACAGAAATAATATAATTTAAAAAGGCTCAAATAAATCAAAGAATGAGGGTAAATAACATTTTTTATTATTAAGCTAATAATATAATATCCAAAAATTAATTTAAGTCATTTATAGTCAATAAAGCGACCGTGCTCGAGGGGTGCCTAATATCTTCCCCTCGGTCAACAAAATTTCTTACCCAAATTTCTAGTTCGCAGACTAATAAAATAAAGAGTCAAAATTTTCTTTTGATTAGGGATTTAAATAAGGTGACTTGGGACACCAAAACTCAATTCCTAGTGGTGACTCTGTCAAAATAAATAATCCCATTTCAAAATGTAACTTTAATTGTAAAACTCTTTTTCTTTCAAAACATTTCATTTTGAGGAAAAATAGGGGTGTGACAGATGGCGACTCTTCTGGGGATAACCAGAATTCGATCTTATAATCTTGACTTATGTATGACTTTTATTTATTTATGTTTTTGGATATTGTATTTGATGGTTTAATGTGTTAATTGTCTACTTATTTACTGTTTTGATATTATTTGAATTGCACATAAACTGTATTCTCTCGCGAACCCCTGTGAGTCTTCAATAATACAATTATGGAAATTGCGACTACGTACCCCACTTCTGTCAAGATAGCCAAAGGATATTCGGTCCATGGTGAGGGATTTTTAGTCACACCTGTATAGGATGGGGAGCACCCATACACAAAGCTGGAAAGCGCTGCTACGGTACGTTGCTACTCCATAACTCGAGTTGTCCGCTCGTTTTACCACCAGTCTAGATACCTTTCTCCACAAGTTTAACCTTAGTAGAACTGAAACTAGACATGATATCCTTAGTAGGTTCCGCTTTATCTATATCATGTGCATTTAACTTAGCAAGACTCGGCATGGGGGCCGGGTCTGTCTAGGACAGGTACCTTTCTTGAAACCATCATGTACATTTTTGTGCTAGTTCTTGCATCATGAGGAAGAGTATAACAAATGTTGATCGGCTTTAGGATGATTAACTAAAAGCAAAAATGTCTATTTTATCCACTTTCAACAAATGATTCAAAATAAACAAAATAAATAAATTTATAATAATAATAATAATAGTTATAATAATAAAAACTCAAATTTTTGCTTTTATTATCAAATCATCGAGTTATTTTTTTTAAAAAAATAATAGTGCATATATACACATATAATATAAATAATAAAAAAATATTTTCATTTATGTATGTACATATGTATTTTCCTTTCTCCACAAGTTGTCCGCTCGTTTTACAACCAGTCTAGATACCTTTCTCCACAAGTTTAACCTTAGTAGAACTAAAACCAAACATGATATCCTTAGTAGGTTCCGCTTTATCTGTATCATGTGCATTTAACTTAGCAAGACTCGGCATGGGAGCCGGGTCTGTCTAGGACAGGTACCTTTCTTGAAACCATCATGTACATTTTTGTGCTAGTTCTTGCATCATGAGGAAGAGTATAACAAATGTTGATCGGCTTTAGGATGATTAACTAAAAGCAGAAATGTCTATTTTATCCACTTTCAACAAATGAATCAAAATAAACAAAATAAATAAATTTATAATAATAATAATAATAATAATAATAATAAAAACTCAAATTTTTGCTTTTATTATCAAATCATCGAGTTATTTTTTTAAAAAAAATAATAGTGCATATATACACATATAATATAAATAATAAAAAAATATTTTCATTTATGTATGTACATATGTATTTTCCTTTATAAAAAAAATATAAATGAATAACTAAATATATATATACACACATACATGTTTTCAAAATTGTTTAAAAAATGGTCCATAACCTTATTTTTTTTTCTCTTTTTCATGATTCACTTTTAAATTTGACATGAAAACAAGGTACATTTCGTTTTAAAAAAAGTCATTTGTCAAGGCTATCTCCTTTCCTGGCCATTCTCTCCGAAAGCAACCTAAGCTTTTCCTAAAAGAAGTCAACACAGGTTGTTTTCGAAAGAGTGACCACTTTAGGCATCCTGAGTCATTTTTCGTGTTTTTCCATTTTTTTACTACTCCGGTAGATGATTTTGAATGATCAAAATTTTATCTGGTTTTAAATCTCGAGTTTTTTCCAACCAGGTAGTCATGAGATCTATGAGATGTGATAAAACGCCAAGAGACGAAGCAGTGGAAAGGGTCAATGATTCCAAAAAAATTATAATCATGGATAAAACCCCATCACTAATCATAGCTTTGTGGAATGATATGCATCAGTTTAGGCGAACTTAGATATTCAAACATCTTGGTTTTCTCACAGACATCATGAGGTTTAGTCCTGACAAAGATTTGATCGAGGCCTTGATTCCGTTCTGGGATTCTACAAACAATGTTTTTCGCTTTTAGCAATTTTGAGTTGACGCCCATCTTGGAAGAATTGGGTGGTTTCACATGGTTAGGCAAGGATCTCCGAAGTAAAACACTCATAACCCCAAGGAGCATCAGCGGGAACAAATTTTTAAAACAAATTCACATCATCCATCCTCATATGGAGTGTTTCGATAATGGATGGATTTCCTTGGAATTTATATACTCAAGATATGAAAGGAAAGAAGGATTTTCAGGCTACGGAAAGCAATTTAAGAATTGGAAACACCTCCCTACCTGGGAAAGCATAGACAAGAAGTATTCATAGTCGCATTTTTAGGAACCATTATTTTTTCGAGGAAAGATAAAAAAATCAGTATTCGTCTATCGGGAGTAGTTACTTTTATGATGAAGAAAAAGAAATTCACTATATTACCAATGATGTTGGCTGATATTTATCGTGCTTTGACTAAGTGTAGAGAAGGGGAAGACTTTTTTTGAATGTTGAAGCATGTTATTGCAAATGTGGTTTCTGCAACACATGTTTCGCCATCGTCTTGCGACAAATTTCAAATCTGATTGGACGAATTATATTTTAAGTCACCCAGACAGGATGAAGGAATTAGTAGACAAATTGCCAAGAGGTTTCAAACCGTGGCGACTTTATCTTCTTAAATTAACTGCATCTGATATTACATGGAACTATCATTGGTTCCCTTCAAGTGAGGTAATTGTTATGTCTTCCTATCATCCATTCTTTGTTCTGTCAGGCCTTCGAGGATTCCAACCATACATACCCCTTCGAGTGCTACACGAACTAGGAAAAAGACAAATTTTACCTAAGGCCAAGGATACACAAAGTTTCGTATTGGAGGTGGTGTCTGAAGATCGAAATCGAGAATCAGACGTTCAAAAGATTTGAGGTGGTAGTGGAACTTTAAGCTCAAAAGCTATGCTAGACAATCATTTTCAAGGAGAAGTGGACCCCTCATACCTCCATTGGTTCTTTGATCAAGCCCTCCCTCAAAGTAATGCCTGAACGATCAGCGCAAGAGCCTATAGATCGAGAAGCAGAAATTGAGGTTAGAATCAAGCAAGCTCGACTCGAGGTTGAATGAAATTATAGGTCTACTATGGATGTAATAAGTAATGACCTAAATAATTCTAAAGAAGAATTGGCCTAACGTGATGCAATATTCAAAACGAGAGTTAGGTTGATTCAGAAAAGGGTTGAAACGGAATATCAGTCCACCATTCGAACCTTACATGAAGATTTGGGCATTGTCACATGCGCTATGGAGCAACAAGAGGAGGACTTTAAAGAAGAAAAAACCCTCTTAATTCAGACACAGGCTAGGTTGCACATTCAATTAAAAGCTTCGATGGGACGACAATGGGATATAGCAAAGCGTTTCACATCATATCAAGCAGAAGTTGCGACCGAAAGAAACCAATGGATGGGAGAGCGTGACGAACTTCATAACCAAATCGAAGAGCTTCAGACACAAGAAGAGAATTTGAACCACATGATTGGTACTACTCAAGAGTGGTTGCGAAATTGTCATGAGAATATGGAGAAGGCCAAAGATCAAGTGCTTCAACTTACAGAGAGCGTTATTGATTTCTATGGTGGTTATCTCCATCGGAGTGATAAGAGTTTGGGTTGACAGGCGCGTGCACTAGCCCCTCATCTGCCAAAAGCCTTGTTCAAGGTCTTCTCGAGCCTTGGAGGCAATTGATAATCAAGAAATACTGGAGAGGGATTTTTTTTTTATTTGTTATTTCTTTTATTTTCATTTCGTTGAGTTTGTTGAAATCTTTAAGGACTTTGATGTTTTAAATTTTGTCATTTGTTTAAAGAACATTTTGAATTTGAATGATGTTTTCTTTTTAAGTTAAATAAATGTTCTTCTTTCCTTTTCAAAACAAATTCCCTTCACGAACTACGTAATGATCTGATTCATGTTCAACATGATACGTAGGTAACCCTCAACGAGTTCGATCGAAATGCGTTCAAGATAATCAAATGAGTAAAATATGAGACTAAAATACATAAGCAAGTTGTCTAAAGCCGGAATGAAACATAAAAGTCTTTCGAAAGTCATTGTAGAAATAGAAATAATTAAGGTGCATAACATACAACGTGTGATAAATATTTGCAAAGCGCTGAACCCTTAAATGTTTGTTTTTTATAAGAGAGAGACAAGAGTTTAAAGGTGGTTGGTTTTTTTTTAGAGCTGGCATCTCATCAATACTACACAAGGTCAAAAGGGAAAGTGAAAATGACGCGCAAAGATAAACAAAGTCGGGAAATGACGAAGTCCAAAATCAAATGGTTGCACAAGAATCGTTATATGTAGAAGAAGTAAAGATGTTGAGACAACAGATGGCCTAAATGTATGAAGCTTGGATGAATGGGAAAGCTCCCCAATCTTCAATTCGGGAATACCTGTATGCGAATATGTCATTACCTATCAAAGTCTCAACAAGTGACCTGGTTTATCCACCTTGATTTGGCCCATACGTTAACACATCTACTACTGCTGGAACTTCGTCGTTACACCCTTGAATTCACCCATGATGAATAATCAACTTTTCATGCAAACTGCACAAACTAATACAATTCCTCAACCAATACTAGTACAAAAATCCAACGATGATCCTCTACCCAAAGATCAATAGGACCAAGTTTAGGCCCCTAAATTTACTTTCAAAATTCCTGACTCTTACCACTACACTCACCAATACAATTCCCCTGTCGAGGTTGAGAAAACTACTAAGAATGAGGAACAGGAAGAAATTGCCAAAAAGATGAGGAGTTTGGGGAAAAACTTAAGGAATATACAAGGTCTGGGAGGACACAAGACTGTCTCGATTAAGGACTTATGCATGTTCCCAATTTTCCACCTGTCTATAAGGTTCAAAACGACAAATTTTGATAAGTATAATGGTCATGGTGACCCAGTAGCTCATTTGAAGAGATTTTATAATCAGCTAAGGGGAGATGGAGGAAAAAAAGAGCTTTTTATGGCTTACTTTGGAGAAAGTCTAACGGGTGTAGCCTTAGAATTGTTCATCGATCAAGATATTTCTCGTTGGCATGTTTGGGATGACATAGCTCAAGATTTTGTCCAGCAATTCCAATACAATATTGATATCGTTCCGGATCACAATTCCCTCGCTAATATGAAGAAAAAATCATCTAAAAGCTTTAGGGAATATACCATAAGAATGAGAGAGCAGACGGCTAGAGTCAAACCACCGATGAAACACTATGAATTGATTGATGTTTTCCTCTAGGCTCAAGAGCCTGACTACTTTCATTACTTTCTTGCCGCAGTGGGAAAGCCTTTCGCCGAGCAGTTAACATCAGAGAAATGGTAGAGAATGGCATAAAATTGGGTAAAATTGTAAGTCTGGCAGCCATTAGAGCTACCACACAATCAATACAGAGCGGGTCCGATAATTTTGGAAATCAAAAAAAGAAGGAGGAAGGGTCCATGATGGCATCTGCATCAAGAGTTGTTCAAAGGGGGATGAACCACCCTTATGTGCAAGTCCAACAGGAACAATCTAATTCTTCTCAACATTATTACCCATCCCAATATGCAGTTCTCAACACCCATGCATATGTCTGACCTCCTCAACGCCAACAATGGAGGGCACCTGCCCCACAAGATTCTTGCCCCCAACAGCAAAATTTTCAGGCACCATATGATCCATCTCCCCGGACATATTATACAAGAGAATAAGGTCGGAAATAAAACTTTACCCCAATTGGGGAATCATATAGGAGTTTGTTGCGAAAATTAATACAATTGAGATTAGTTGAACCTGTCAATCCCTATTTTGCCAATCCAAATGCAAGAGTCTTTGATCCAACTATTATATGTGAGTATCACACTAACACTCAAGGTCATAACGCAAAGAATTGTTTGACTCTAAAAAGAGTCATTGTGAAATTAATCGAGGATAAGGTAATCCAGACACGCAATGAGGAAGCACCAAATGTAACCAATAACGCAGTCCCTGCTCACAATAATGAGCATGTTGTGGGGATGGTAGACATTTATATAGATAGCAAGCAAACAGGTAGAGCAAAGATGGAAAATAGGGCTTCAAATGAAGAGTCGATTATGGTTTTGGTATAACAAAGATGGAAAGCAGGGCTTCAAATGAAGAGTCGAGTATGGTTTTAGAACCCATACAAAAAGCATCATTAATTTTGAAAGGTGCAAGTTCAAATTTTGAAGACTCAAGAAAGCTAGTATTGTATGTCCCTAGAGCTATAAAAAAATAGAAGTACCGTTGAATGGACCAAAATTATACATTCCCGGTAAGCTTTCAACATCTGATCAAAATCAAGAAAGTGTGAAAGAGACAGTTGTGATACAATTCGCGACACAACTCCTGATGACAAACAACAAGACCGTTCTCTGGAACTACAACAAAAAACCTTTTTACCCAGAAGGGAAAGTAGATCGTTGAAGAAACAAATGAAACAAGAAGCGTGACTCGTTCCGGAAGATGTTATGCTCTAGAAGAATTAAGGAGAGACAAAAAACCAAAGAAAGTCAATTTCCAATAAAAAAACATGTCACTGAGGAAGAGGCAGACGAGTTTCTGAAAAAGATGAAAGCTCAAGATTATTTGGTTATTGATTAGTTGAGGAAAACTCCCGCTCAAATCTCTTTGTTGTAATTACTCATACATTCTAAAGAGAATTGTGAAGTTTTCACGAAAATATTAAATGAGGCACATATCTCAGAAAATATCATGGTGGGTCACTTGGAAAAGATGGCTAGCCGAATATTTGAGGTAAATAGAATCACTTTCATAGATGATGAATTGCCTTTGGAAGGATCTGGGCATTACAAGGCTCTACATTTAACCATGAAATGTGAGAAACACTATGTGAAGAGGGTCATGCTCGATGGAGGATCAACAGTGATTGAATCCGTACTAACAATGTCTGTGTACGGGCATTTGTTGGCACAAAATGGGACACTCTTGCTGTAATTTACTTAACTATTACAATTGGACCAGTGGAGTTCAGAATCACTTTCCAAGTAATAGACATGGACACTTCTTACAATCTACTATTGGGTAGGCCATGGATCCACCGGACTAGAGCTGTGCCGTCTACTCTGCACAAAGTGGTCAAGTTTGAACATGACAAACAAGAAATCATTGTCCATGGTGAAGATGATCTCTCAATCACCCGAGATCCTTCCATACCATGCATTGAGGCCAAAAGAGGTTGTGCATCCCTTCATTATCAGGCTTTAGAGCATCCCTTCATTATCGGGCTTTAGAGATAATAACAGTCAATTAGTTCTTGGAAGGAAACCCTATCCCACAACCTCATCTATCCTCTACTTCAGTCACAGTAGTGGCCCACATGGTACAGAACGGCAATGAACCTGGAAAGGGATTAGGGCTATCCTTACAAGGAATTGTAGATCCCATCAATCCAATGGGTAATCAAAATACATTCGGTTTGGATTTCAATCCATCTTGATTTGATATGAAATGGGCAAAAGATCGTAAAAGGAATGTTTGGAATTTGCTGAAGCCAATCCCTCATATTGCTCAATCTTTCATTAAATCTCGAGGTGAACTAAGTCCAGACTTACCTACCCAAAATTATGTGGATGAAATGTGTCAAGGTATTAAGGAAACGTTTTTTGAGGTAAACATGACTCAGATGGGTGAAGGCGCTAATCATATGGATGTACAATTCGTCGGCCCGAATGTCCAGCTCAACAACTAGGAAGCCACTCCTCTCCCTACAAGGAAGATGTCTTGGTAGTTTATTTTGCTGCTTTTTATTTATTTTGATTATTCTCAGGGTTATAATTAAAATTTCTAATTGTTTCTCTTTTGTGTCAACCCTTCTATCATTTCCCATACAATGCAATGAAGTTCTAGTTTCACAGTCATATTATATCTTCTCTTTTCTTTCTCTTTATAATATTTTTTAATCTTATTTTCATTTTAGTTACGTTAATGTCGACTTTAATAATATGACATTCATGCCGAGTTTACAATTAGATCCTAAAAAGTTGCCTGATCTTGAAACAATGAATCTTAAGTCTACGGAATATGATGAAGATGAAGCTTACAAAGAAATAAAAAAAGGATTGGATCAATTTGAAAATCAGCCTAAACCTAACTTAAGTGAAACTGAGGCGGTTAATTTGGGTACTCCTAAAGAAGTTACAGAAATAAAGATAAGTATTCATGTCAATCAAAATATTAGAAACGACATAATTCAAGTTTTATTTGAATATAAAGATCATTCGCTTGGTCCCACGATGACATGTCGGGTTTAAGTGATGATTTTGTAGTTCACAAACTTCCGGTACATCTTGATTTGTCACCTGTCCAGCAAAAGCAAAGAAAGTTTAAGATAAACATGAGTGATAATATTAAAGAGGAAATCATGAAGCAACTGAGTGCAAATGTGATATGGGTCATCCAATACACTACCTAGTTAGATAATGTTGTGCCAGTGCCAAAGAAAGATGGAAAGATCAGAGTTTGTATTGATTACAGAGATTTAAACAAAGAAGTTCCAAAAGACAATTTCCTGTAACACCTCGGATTCGAGAAGGGGCAAAATAGTAGTTTTCAGAAGTTCCTGGTGCCATCCGATGGAGGCAAACCACGGCTCGTGGAGTGAACCACGGACCGTAGGTCTGGCCCGTAGATTGGCCACCCAAATAGGCTTAGAGGAACACGAACCACGGTCTAGAACAATAGACCGTCGTTGGGTCCACGCTCCGTGGATTGAGGTCCGTAGATTATGGCCTCAATTTCTAGTTTCGAGCGGCGAATGACAGAAGTACAGGACGGACCGTCGGTCAAGGTCCGTAGGTCGAAGGTCGGTAGTTATTCTATGGGCAGTTCGGTCATTTCCTAATTATTTAATCCTAATATTATGTGGTTTTGCCTATCCCTAGGACCCCTATATAAGTGATATTAACCCCAAATCAATTCATTCACTTCATTCTCTTCAGATTTACCAAAAGAAGTTGAGTCATTCTATCGCAAAGATATTTCTCTTTCTAGAAGGTTGAAGAAGAAGATTCATGCTAGGGTTCAAGATAAAGCCTTCATTCTTCAATTACTTTTGGGATTTGATAGTAAGGTATGATAGTTTTCATCCATGAATTCCTTCCATTCATGGAGTTTCCAAATTCTCCTATTTTCAAAGATAGAAATCCCCAATTGAGTTAGGGTTTTCTTCAATTTTCATGGATTCTCTTGATTATTGATTTAAATGATTGAATTATGATCTCTGATGCATGAATTCATGAAATACTATGATTTTATGATGATTCCCCTAAAAACCCATGTAATCGCCATGTTTTCCAAGTTATGAGCATATAATGTGGGTCTTGGATTATGAAAGAAGAGTTTTATGAAATCAAGCATGAATTGATAGAATTACATGAATTTATGATGAATTTTTATGAACCCATGTCTAACCAATGTTTTCTAGATGTTTATGATCGAAAGTGGGTTTTGAACCTTGAAAGGTGAATTATGGAATTATGCATGTTCTTATAAAATCTATGTAAATATTTTAAGGATGTTTTCAGAGTGAAGTATCAATGATGATGATGTTGTTGAAAGGATTTTTCTCATATACACATGAAAGCATGATTGTGAATGTTCACATAGTAAGGGTTCTAAGGTTGAAAGGTCTTCTCACCTAAATGAATCAAATATTAAGAGCTATCCTAGTGAAACCTAGCTTGGATTAGTTATTGAAAGATACCTTTCAATGGATGACTTATGACCTAGCTTGGATTGGAAAGATGACATGCCCTTCCATGGATAATTAGAACAAGTAAGAAAATGACTATTTTGTGGGATTTATGCTTAGAACCGAGAGGATATTGAGATAGAAGCTCGTCCGTGAGTGGAGGCCGGATTTCTAGAAGTAATCTCCTTATCGATTACATGTGTGCCCCCATAGGATGATTGTCTAGATATACATTAGCTAGTTGATTCACTTAAGCTAGAAGTTCATGGTCCTTACCTTGAAAAGTAGGACAACCATTTTCGGTGTGGGAGACACCGGAGATCATATTATAGCTCACATGGTCTCTATGTCGGTTAAGGCTACTTCCCACAATAATAATAAACTAAGGTTACTTCAAGAAGTATCTCACATGTATTCAAAGGTTTTAAAGATGTTAGCTTGCATTGACCATATTTTATGACTTATGTTCTCTAAGCCTTTTATATCATGTGTTAGCTTGGTCATTGCATGTCATGAAATGTCCTATTTTAGCATGATTTAAATGTTTATATGCATGGCTATCATACTTGGTACATATTATTTTACTAACACATACTATTTCCTACATTTTCCCAAATGTAGGGTCTAACAGTCAGGGTTCTCAGTTTCGTGGCTAGAGGTTGATTTGAGAGATTCCGAGCTTTGGTGAGTCCTGATGCTTCGAGGACAGATTTTCACTATTTTCAGTTTTCCTTCTTACTTTCAGTTTAGGACAACATGTATGGGCTAGGCCCTATTTCACTCTTATGTACTAGAAGTCTAATTAGACAAGTGTTTAGACATCCGCTTTAGTTTTATCAAAAAATTTGAAGTTGAAATGTAGTTCTTTATCTCTTATGTTCTATTTCTTATGTTATGAATTCTAAGTGGTTTGTATGGGGCCTCTCGGGGTCCTATACGCCATGTTACATCTAGGGTTTACCCTTGGCTCGTGACAAATTTGGGAATCAGAGCACAATGTTTAGAATGGTCCTAGGATATCTCATAAGCCACGTCAAGTAGAGTCTTGTTCATGAGTGTGAAGCGCACCACATTTATGAATGAGAGGTTACAAGATGATTAGGAAGCTCCACATCTTTCATTACTCTAAAGTTGTACAATAGAGTTTAACTCTATAAAGTCTCTCTCCTAATCACTATCTGATGCTCTATAAGATATGGCTACTCGAAGAGTTTACGCTAGAAGGAATGTGAGGGAGAATGTAGAACAAGAAGCTCCTCATCAAGCTTCGGTCGATCCTTTGGCCGAGCAAGTGACTACTGCGGAGTTTAGGGGTGCTTTTAAAATGTTGGCTCAAGCCATGACGGCCCAAGCCAATAGGGAGGTTGCGGTTCCCGTGAACCCAAATGTGAGTACGGCGGCATCTAGAGTGAGGGACATCACTAGAATGAATCCTCCGGAGTTTTATGGTTCTAAGGTTGAGGGAGATCCTCAAGAGTTCATTGATGAGGTTTATAAGGTATTGATGATCATGGGAGTGACGCCGGTGGAAAAGGCGGAGTTGGCCACTTATCAACTTAAGGCTGTTTCTCAAATATGGTAAAACCAATGGAAAGAAGGGAGGCCGGAAGATGTGGGTCCTCTTTATTGTGAGAAGTTTAAGATTACTTTCCTTAGTAGGTTCTTTCCCCTTGAGATGAGGGAAGCAAAGGTTCTTGAGTTCATCAACCTTCATCAAGGAAGTATGAGTGTGAGTGAATATGCTTTGATGTTCACACAATTGTCTAAGTATGCCCCTACAATGGTTGCCGATACTAGAGCAAGGATGAGTAAGTTCGTTTCGGGTGTGTCCGAAATGGTGGTCAAATAATGTCATACCGCCATGCTCATTAATGACATGGACATTTCTCGTCTCAAGGTTCATGCTCAACAGATCGAAGAGGAGAAACTTAAGGAAAAGTCTAGGTAGACAAAGAGGGCAAAAATCGGTGATGGTAATTTCTCTCATGCAAGGTCCGATGGACATGGTCGTTCTATATTTCGACAAAGGTTTTCCGGTCAAGGTTCCTCCAATGCTCCTCCTAGGTTCAATAAAGAGAGGGTACCTAACCCTATGCCTCAAGGACGGAACGGTAGTGGGTTTTCATTGCCTATTTCTACTGGTGCTACGTGTGGAAAGAAGCATGAGGGTAAGTGGCTAGTCAGCACAGATAGTTGCTTCGGTTGTGGTAAGAGTGGTCACAAGATGAGGGATCACCCAATGATTATGGCTAAAGGAAGAGTGGGAAAGTAAGCTCCTCCTAGTGGTTCGGGTTCCCATGCTCCAAAGAAAAACTGATTCTATGCACTTGAGACACGTGGTGAGCTAGAGGGTTCTCCTGATGTGGTTACCGGTATGTTGAAAGTCTTCCAACTTGATGTTTATGCTTTAATTGATCCCGGTGCCACCTTGTCTTTTGTGACGCCATATGTGTCTATGAGCTTTGATGTTCTTCCGGATGTGTTGTTAGATCCTTTACTGTCTCTACTCCAGTTTGTGATTCCATTGTGGCTAAGAGAGTCTATAGAAAGTGTCCCGTCTCCTTGTCCCATAGAGTTACTTTTGCTGACTTGGTAGAGCTTGATATGCTAGATTTTGATGTTATCCTTCGGATGGATTTGCTGCACTCATGTTATGCTTCTTTTGATTATAGAACTCGTGCAATTAAGTTTCAGTTCCTGAATGAGCCTGTCTTAGAGTGGAAAGGGGGAAATTCTATGCCTAAGGGTCAGTCTGTCCCTTGTCTTAAAGCTAGAAAGATGATTTCTAAGAGTTGCATATACCATCTAGTTAGGGTGAAGGATGTGGATTCCGAAACCCCTACTCTTGAGTCGGTCCCCGTTGTTAATCAGTTTCCGGATGTGTTCCCAGATGATTTACCCGGTGTTCCTCCCAAAAGGGAAATAGACTTTGGTATTGAACTTCTCCCAGATACGCAACCTATTTCTATTCCTCCTTACCAAATTTCTCCGGCAGAACTAAAGGAGTCAAAGGAACAATTGAAAGACTTGTTGGATAAGGGTTTCATACGACCAAGTAATTCCCCGTAGGGTGCACCAATTTTGTTTGTTAGAAAGAAAGATGGTTCTCTTCGTATGTGTATTGACTATCGTCAGTTGAACAAGGTGATCGTTAAGAATAAGTATCCTCTTCCAAGAATAGATGATTTGTTTGACCAACTTGAAGGAGTGAGTTACTTCTCTAAGATTTACCTTCGGTCGGTTTATCAGCAATTGAGGGTGAACCGAGATTATATTCCGAAGATGGCTTTTAGAACTCGGTATGATCATTATGAGTTTTTGGTAATGTCATTTGGGTTGACTAATGCTCCAGTGGTATTTATGGATTGATGAATAGGGTGTTTAGACAATACCTTGACATATTTGTGATTGTGTTCATTGATGATATATTTATTTATTGGAGAAGTGAGGATGATCACATCAATCATCTGAGGATCGTGTTGCGAATTCTCAAGGACCACCTACTCTTTGCAAAGTTTAGCAAATGTAAGTTTTGGCTAAGGTCTGTAACTTTTCTTGGTCACATTGTTTCAAGTAAGGGTATTGAGGTAAATCCTAAGAAGATGGATGCGATTAAGAGTTGGCCTAGACCTCTATCCCATTCGGATATTAGAAGTTTCTTTGGTCTAACCGGTTATTATAGAAGGTTTGTTGAGGGGTTTCCATCAATTGCATCTACATTGACAATTTTACTCAAAAGAAGGATAAGTTCATATGGTCCAAAGCATGTGAGAAGAGCTTTCAAAAATTAAAGGATAGACTAACTTCCGCTCCGGTGTTAACCTTACCAGAAGGGATTGATGGTTTTGTTGTTTATTGTGATGCCTCGAGAATTGGGTTAGGATGTGTACTTATGCAAAATGGGACAGTTATTGCCTATGCTTCAAGGCAACTTAAGGTTCATGAAAAAAATTATCCTACCCATGACCTTGAACTAGCGGCTGTTGTTTTAACCTTAAATATTTGGAGGCACTATTTGTATGGTGTTCATGTCGATGTTTTCACCAACCATAAGAGTTTACAATATGTGTTTAATCAGAAGGATCTAAATCTTCGCCAAAGAAGGTGGCTTGAGTTATTGAAATATTATGATATGAGTTTTCTCTATCACCCCGGTAAAGCTATTGTGGTGGCGGATGTTGTTAGTCGATTATCTATGGGTAGTGTTGCTAATATTGAAAAAGATAAGGAGTTGGTTCGAGATTTTCATAGATTGGCCCGATTGGGTGTTCAGTTAGTGGACTCTTCCAAGGGTGGTGTTATGGTCCACAATGGTTCAGAATCATTTTTTGTGATGGATGTGAAAGCCAAGCAAGACCTTGATCCAACCTTGGTCGAATTAAAAGAAACGGTGCTTAAGAAGTCTGTTGAGGATTTCTCTCAAGGGGGAGATGGTGTACTTAGATATCAAAGTCGTGTGTGTGTTCCTAATGTTGATTACTTGAGGTAATAGAGCTTGTCTGAAGTCCATAGTTTTTGGTATTCTATTCACCCGGGAGCCACCAAGATGTACCGTGATTTGCGGGAGATCTATTGGTGGAATGAGACAAAGAAGGATATTGTGGGATTTGTGGCTAAATGTTCTAATTGTCAACAAGTGAAAGTTGAGCATCAAAAACCGGGAGGTTTATCCCAAGACATTAGCATTCCTACTTTGAAATGGGAAGATTTAAATATGCACTTTATTGTTGGTTTGCCTTGCACCCTAACATGACTCGATTTGGGTCATACTAGATCGAATGAAGAAATCTGCTCTTTTGATTCCCGTCAAGGTTTCCTATTCGGCGGAGGATTATGCTAAGTTGTACTTGAGAGAAATGGTAAAGTTACATAGAGTGCCCTTGTCCATTATTTTCGATCGTGGAACCCAATTCACTTCTCAATTATGAAAATATTTCAAAAAGGGCCTTGGTAATCGTGTCAAACTTAGTACGACCTTTCATCCACAAACCGATGGGCAAGCGGAGCGTACTATCCAAACTTTGGAAGATACGTTGAGAGATTGTGTGATTGATTTCAAGGGTAATTGGGATGACCATTTTCCATTGATTGAGTTTTCTTATAACAATAGTTACCACTCAAGTGTTGGTATGGCTCCATTTGAGGCCTTATATGGTAGAAGGTGTAGATCTCATATAGGTTGCTTTGAGGTGGGTGAAGTTTCCCTAATAGATTCCGAGTTGGTATAAGAGGCTATGGAAAAAGTTCGACTTATTCGAGAAAGGTTGAAAACGGTTCAAAGTCGGCAAAAGTCATATGCCGATGTAAGATTGAGATCTTGAGTTTGATGTTCATGATTGGGTTTACTTAAAAATTTAACCCATGAAGGGTGTAATGAGGTTTGGTAAGAAAGGGAAGCTTAGTCCCCGATATGTAGTCCCATATATGATTTTTAGGCGTATTTGTAAGGTTGCTTATGAACTTGAATTTCCTAATGAATTGGCATCGGTGCATCCGATTTTTCATGTCTCTACATTGAAGAAATGCACTGGTGATCCGACATTCACAGCTCCCTTAGAAGGTTTGGCAGTTCAGGAGAATCTTTCCTATGAGGAAATTCCAGTTGAGATTTTAGACCAGCAAGTCAAGAGGTTGAGAAATAAAGAAGTTGCTTTCGTAAAAGTGTAGTGGAGGAATCAGTTTGTTGAGGGTGCTACTTGGGAGGCTGAGGCCAATATGATGTCCTGATATTCTCATCTCTTTCCTTCTACCCCTACTCAAGCTTGAGGTAATGAGTTCCTCATGGTTTACTCTTATAGTGTCATGTGTGTTAAATGTTCCTATGATTTCCTCATTTATCCATGATTATGAAAAAGCTTAAGTTTTTAGAAAATGAGTCAATTTGATTGATATCTACATGTTTATGTGCATTTGAGTATGAGTTGCATATATACTTCATGATGTGATGTTTTGAACATGTTTTAACTTGGAGTTGATGTTTCCTCCTCGGTTATGTGCATTGCATACATTATAGGTTGTTAGATTTAGTTTCAACCCTTTTTATGATGTCTTGAATATTATTCGAGGACGAATGATCCCAATGGGGAGATAATGTTACATCGCAGATTTGAGAAAGGGCAAAATAGTAGTTTTTCAGAAGTTCTTGGTGCCATCCGATGGAGGCCAACCACTACTCATGGAGTGAACCACCGACCCTAGGTCTGGCCCCTGGATTGGCCACCCAAATAGGCTTAGAGGACCACAAACCACGACCTGGACAAAGAACCGTGGTTGGGCCCACGGTCTGTGGATTGAGTTCCGTGGATCATGGCCTCACTTTCTAGTTTCTGACGCCGAATGACGGACGTGCAGGACGGATAATCGGTCAAACAACGATCCGTCAGTCAAGGTCCATATGTAGAAGGTCGACAGTTATTCTAAGGACAGTTGGGTCTTTTCCTAATTAGTTTATCCTAATACTATGTCATTTACCCTATGCCTAGAACCCCTATATAAGTGATTTTAACCCCAAATTAATTCATTCACTTCATTCTCTTCAAATTCACCAAGAGAAGTTGAGTCTTTCTCTCATAAAGATATTTCTTTCTCTAGAACGTTGAAGAAGAAGATTCAAGCTAGGGTTCAAGATCAAGC
This sequence comes from Solanum etuberosum, assembly GCA_029582245.1. Classification (NCBI taxonomy): domain Eukaryota; kingdom Viridiplantae; phylum Streptophyta; class Magnoliopsida; order Solanales; family Solanaceae; genus Solanum; species Solanum etuberosum. Next base: position 49,789 of record JAJONR010001483.1, on the reverse strand, counting down.
CTTCATTATTCGATTGCTTTTTGGCTTTGATAGTAAGGTATGATAATTTTTCATCCATGAATTCCTTCCATTCATGGAGTTCCCAAATTCTCCTATTTTCAAAGTTAGAAATCCCCAATTGAGTTAGGGTTTTCTTCAATTTCCATGGGTTCTCTTAATTATTGATTTAAATGATTGAATTATGATCTCTTATGCATGAATTGATTAAATACAATGATTTTATGATGATTCCCCTATGAACCCATGTAATCTCCATGTTTTCCAAGTTATGAACATATAATGTGGGTCTTGGATTATGAAAGATGAGTTTTATGAAAGTAAGTATGAATTGATAGAATTACATGAAGTTATGATGAATTTCTATGAACCCATGTCTAACCCATATTTTCTATATGTTGATGACACAAAGTGGGTTCTGAACCTTGAAAGGTGAATTATGGAATTATGCATGTTCTTATGAAATCTATATAAATGTTATAATGATGCTTTGAGAGTGAAGTATGAATAATGATGATGTTGTTGTTGTGTTGTTGAATGGATTTTTCTCATATACACATGAAAGAATGATTGTGAAAGGTTTTCTCACATAGTAAGGGTTCTAAGGTTGAAAGGTCTTCTCACCTAAATAAATCAAAGATTAAGAGCAATCCTACTGAAACCTAGCTTTGATAGGTAATGAAAAGATAACTTTCCTTGGATGACTTATGACCTAGCTTGGATTGGCAAGATGACGTGCCCTTACATGGATAATAAGAATAAGTAAAAAATGACTATTCTGTTGGATTTATGAATAGCACCGAGAGGATATTGATATGGAAGCTCTCCCTTGAGTAGAGGTCGGGTTTCTAGAAGCAATCTCCTTATCCCTTAGATATGTGCACCCATAGGATGATTGTCTAGATAGACATCAGCTAGTGGATCCACCTAAGCTAGAAGTTTATGGTCCTTACCTTGACAAGTATGACAACCCTTTTCGGTGTGGGAGACATTGGGGATCATGTATAGCTCACATGGTCTCTATGTCGGTTAAGTCTACTTCCCACATTAATAATAAACTAAGGTTACTTCAAGAAGTATCTCACATGTCTTCAAAGATTTTAAAGATGTTAGCTTGCATTGGCCATGTTTTATGACTTATATTCTCTAACCCTTTTATATCATGTTTTAGCTTGGTCATTGCATTACATGAAATGCCCTATTTTAGCATGAATTAAATGTTTATATGCATGGCTATCATACTTGGTACATATTTTGTACTAACGAATACTCTTGCCTACATTTCCCCATAAGTACGGTCTGACAGTCAGGATTCTCAATTTCGTGGCTAAAGGTTTATTTGAGAGATTCCGAGCTTTTGTGAGACTCATGCTTCGAGGATGGATTTTTATTGTTTTCAGTTTTCCTTTTTATTTTTAGTTTTGGACATGATGTATGGTTTAGGCCCAATTTCATTCTTATTTATTAGATGACTAATGAGACAAGTGTTTAGACTTCTGATTTACTTTTATAAAATGTTGTGAACTTGAAATGTTGTTCTTTATCTCTTATGTTTTATTTCTTATGTTATGAATGCTAAGTGACTTGTATGGGGCCTATCGGGGACCTATACGTCATGTTACATCTAGTGTGTACCCCTGGGTCGTGACATTTCCAATACCCAACATTCAAATCCTGGTTGATAATTGTGTAAAACACTAGATTCAATCTTTTGTGGATTGTTACGCTGGATATCACCAAATTCTCATGGATGAAAAAGATGTAGAAAATACATCTTTCACCACCCCGTGGGGTACATATTATTATAGAGTCATGCCATTTGGTCTAAAGAATGCGGGAGCAACCTACATGAGAGCTATGACTACAATATTCCATGACATGATGCATAAAGAAGTTGAGGTATATGTCGATGATGTTACCATGAAATCCAGAACACAAGCTGACCATGTGCGTGACCTAAGAAAATTCTTCGAAAGATTGAGAAAGTACAACCTCAAGCTTAATCCAGCTAAATGCGCATTTGGAGTTCCATTTGGCAAACTTTTGGGTTTTATAGTTAGTCGAAGAGGCAATGATTTGGACCCCTCTAAGATAAAGTCGATTCAAGAATTGCCACCTCCAAAAACAAAAACTGAAGTTATGAGTTTTCTAGGGAGGTTAAACTATATTAGTAGGTTCATTGCTCAACTCACCGCCACATGTGAACCGATATTCAAGTTGCTGAAAAAGGATGTTGCAATCAAATGGACAAGTGAGTGTCAAGATGCTTTTGACAAAATTAAGGAATATCTAGCAAATCCTTCGATACGTGTCCAACCAGAACCTGGTAGGCCTTTATTTTTATATCTCTCAGTGATGGATAATTTCTTTGGTTGCGTTCAAGGTTAACATGACATCACGGGGAAAAAATGAACAAGCAATTTATTATTTGAGCAAGAAGTTCATAAGCAATGAGGAAAAGTACACTCTATTAGAAAAGACGTGTTGTGCTTTAAGTTGGGTCGCCCAAAAATAGAACCACTATCTTTTGTCCTACAGCTACCTCATATCTCAGATGGACCCTTTGAAATACATTTTACAAAAACCCGTGCCAACATGTAGATTGGCGAAATGGCACATTTTGCGTATAGAATTTGACATTGTGTGTGTTGTTTTATTTAAAAAGAGAAAACAACAGGTTTTAAGAGTCGCCACTTAATTTTTAAAGTAAAATTAAGAAAACTAAATTTAAAAAGATTAAAAACAGAAAATCTAATGAAAACTATTAAAGGGATCGGGGTTCATATTAGCATTTCGGGAAGGGTTTGAAAGCATCTGAAATGCCCGCTAACATGCGGTTATCCAGTAATTAACCATTTGGCTAATTTATATTTTAATGTAAGCAAGCTTGACAACTTTGGGAAGTAACCAATTTAAGAGTTTGAAATAACTAAGGGGGAAAGGAGAAATGTTAAGGATAATATTTAAGTAAATATTCTAAAGTAAAGCAAAATAAAAATAAAAAACTTTGTTAATTTTTAAATAGTTAACACAAAACGGTTATTCTTTTGGGGAATTGAATTTTGAAAACCTTAAAATTAGTAGGAAATAATAACAAGTAAAAAGCAAGGAATATGGGTAATAAAAGGAAAGAGTTTTGGGCCAAAATCTGATTTTCTATGCGCCTGGGCCAGTACTTGGGCCTAATTTCGGTTTGGGCCTTTGGCCCTTCTAACACCTGTCCTAGAGAAACTAAAGTGAGTCGATTTCTCCATTGGGCTTTAGGCCCAATTCTTGCATTTTGGAACTTGTCCTAATAACTAACACATAGTAAGAAGTAAGACAAAAGGGCTTAGGCCCAAAGTAACAAAATACAACTTTAAAAATAAAGGTGGGCTTTTTGGCCCAACTTCTTCAACTCTCCGATCTGCGGCACTATATCGTGTATGCTTAATGTATACGGTCTCCCGAAACATTTACGTCGGTTTTTACGGCTAACTGACTCGATAAAAGTGGAATTGGAGCCTTTATAGCTCTCTCGAAACGCAAGGGAAAGGAGATAGGAGTTTATAATAAACTCGGACAGATTTCACATGCAAAATGACAAACAAATTACAAAATAGCATTTTTTTTAGAAGGAAATGAAGTTATAATATAAAAGTGAACAAATAAATGAAATAACAGATGCCAATGAATCATCAACAGCACAACGCTTCACAATAATTTAAAGGGAAAACTGGTGACGACATCATATTCTTATATCTATGGTAATAGACAGTAATGGGGAGAATAGTCAAAAGGAAATTAATGACCTTTCCAGAAACCAATAATGAAAGAAACAATGGAACCAAATTCCATACCCTTAAATTAATAATATCAAACTAGTTCAATTAAATAATTTTTTCTAACAACATGGAGATAAGCGGTAACATAACCTAGTGAAATAAATAACACGAGACTATATTAGATGAACAAAACAAACGGGTCTTGGTGGACTATCAAATACAGAAAATGATCAACCAGTTTATCAAACATCATTAGAGAAAAATCCAAGTAAGACTATATTAGATTAATTCAAATTTTGGGAAAGGAATAACTAAACCAACAAAATGAAAAAAAAAGCATTCAGTCAGTTTAAATAAGCTAAGACAAAGAAATACTATAATTTTTTAACAGGCTAACCACACAAATAGGCCACATCCCCACTGAATTAGCATCTAAACACCACACCGACCCACACAAGCTAGGTTCAAATCTAACAACAGATATTAGTATTTGATACTAAATCAAGATAGAATGTGTTTGAGGAATACTAACACAGACCTCATGCTAACAGAAAGAAGACAAAGATAAAGGAAGCATGCTAAAGAAGCTCACATTTTTAGATTACAAACAATAGGCAGTTTTCAACTAAAACTAAACAAAAAGGAGACCCAAAAACCGATTCCAAACATGACACACTAAGCAATGAGATGATAACAAAATCAAAAGAAGGAGAAATAAAGCTGCTAAATCTAGAGAAAAGAAGCAAAATAAAACAATACTGCCATCACATGGACTAGTTACAAGACTCTACACCTATTCTTTGAAAAAAGAAAAGAAAACAACCATTATCAAGGATAAATAACAAAGAGTTTGATGCTTGAAGGCGGAATAAGGTACAAACGATCAATTTTAGTTCCAAAAACAAAGATTTGCAAGATATTAAAAGCTAAGCAAACTCTTAAGAAGATTATCGTACTTCATCCAGAATCTATAGTCACATCTCTTAAATGACTAAATCAGATTTCCAATATTCAAAATGAATGCAAGATAATAACAGTGATAGACGACACAGTCAGCTGCAGGGATATCAAACAACGGACAGACAACATACGAGCTCCATATTAGTTAAATTTAAGATTTTGCCTTCATTTTTTGAAAGGAAAATGGCATTACAGCAGCAAGAAAAAGAAACTTTATATGCTAATAGACCGTGAACACAAACATGAGTATTCAATGAAATTCAAGTAAATGAACTCGAGATGAAGGATAGCGAAATATCCTTAAAATAAACACAGAGAAGACAGTGAAACTAGACATGAGACAAACAGCAGCATCGAAGATATACTACAGACTTCATTGGAACAAAATAGACCCTTTAACATGATAGCTAACTCGCAAAAACTCTCAAACTCATACGAACAACAACACTCACAAGAGCACAATCTTAAGTCTCAAACAACCAAGACGCCAACTCCAACTCAATCGCTCGGCTACCATATAAGAAATAATGAATCAAGAAGAATGCATGCAGTCGAGAAGGGACGAAAAATAAATCAACCAAACAACTTCAGCTCGTCAAAACAGCGCATCAACTAAAGAGTTGGAATTGAAACGGAGTTTACCTTCTTAAGTGCAACGAGCTGAGACAAGATGACCGAGGAGACAACAGCTTCTACCAACTTCGAGAGATTCCGAACAAAGAACAGGAAGCTTGAGGTGGGAATTCGTAATTGGAAACCTTTAGCCTAACCACTAGAAAACCAAAATAGAACTTTCTGATGAATTTTTATATCATTGTATTATGCCTCTCTTTGTATATCTTTCCAATATTCTCCCCACCACTAACAATGTTGAAGAGAGGAACTATTTATAGCCGCAATTTTGGGTTCGGTTTTGGGGGGAAAAGGAATGAGAAATTCTGGTAAGAACGGGCCCAAATCCTTTTGAAATTTGAAATTCTCCAAGAATAATCCTGATTTTGTCCTAAAATTCCTCAAATCTTCAACAAAATTGAGCGATGTGGATGTCCTTGATCGATCCAATGTCCTTGACGAGCTATGTGGCTCGATCTTGAGGCCACAAGGACCATTCTGCGGCTACTTTCTGCTGAAGTTGTACGAGCGCAGAGAGAAGCGACAAAAAGCTATACCAGGGCAGGAGGAGGATGACACAACGCGTGTATCACGTCTAAAGCCACGTCCCACGCCGTGTATATTGATGTCGCTGTTGGAGTCACTGTGAACTTTGACGATGGAAGTTAGAGAAGCGATGTTGACGTTTTGAACTGCTTTCCGTGATTCACTCCGTCTGCTTCTTGTGAACGTTAGAGCTTGTACGAATTGTTTTTAAGTGAAGCTTCTGGGTTTCGTTTTGTTTACAAAATTTTAGGCTGGGTCGGGTTATGGAGAAGGTAGGTTAGGCAAGGAAAAAGAATTGGAATTGAGGAATTGTTGGTCCAATTGGCGGGCTGCTGAGAATTTATAAATAGGGCCCAAAACTTTGGTCTTGCAATTTAGTTGAAGAATCACTAAAATTGCAATTAAGAAAATGACCGTGTGAATTTCAATTGTTGCCAATCGAAATTAATAGTCTAGCCAAATGAGTTTAGTTGATGATTAGTCTAAAATAAATAAATAATATGAATTAATAGAAATTAATTAATGAGCTTCTTAATCCTAACGATATAAAATAATCAACTTGATTTAAAATACAAACTAATCAATTCGAAATTGTAAATATGATTTAAACTAAATTAATAAAGCACTTAGCTAAAAAATATAAAATCTTTTGACATGATTTTCATTTATAAAATATACTATTTATATATAAAAAATATATTTATTATTTAAAAAAATTAAAATATTATGAAAAGTGACTAAAATTCTTAACAATAACTTGAAAAATATTTGAACTTTGTAAAGCTAATTATTTCAAATTGTTTGAAATTAAAGAAGCTTAAAAATTAATTCCTATCGGGGAGGGTCAAAATTAGGTGTCAACAACTGTCCCTCGTTTGACTTGAATTGATGAAAGAAATTAGAATGAAATTGACAAATCCAATTTTGACCGACCACATCTTCATCTTTAGGAAAGGGATTTTGGAACGGACTTTGGGAATTATGGCCAAACCCCGAAAATGGATTTACTATATATCTCAGGCTATATGAGAATTCAGGCCACTTGTAGTTCGATACGCTTGATTTGACGCACAATTTTGAAAGAATTCAAAAACTATCCCGATACCGAATTATGAAGGGACCGGAATGCTCGAGAATAAGATTTAGGAGAGAATGTTGGAATACAACCCAGTTTTCAACATTTATCCAGCCTACTATATTTTTCCGTTTCGGATAACGCATTTTGATGTGTACTTGGTCAACATGATGAAACTGGGAAGAAGGAGTGAGTTATCTACTACTTGAGCAAGAAATTCACTCCATATGAGGCCTGTTATACTCTTTTGGAAAGGACTTGTTGTGCTTTGACCTGGATCGCTCAAAAGTTGAGACATTATTTGTCTTCATATAAATGAGGTATTGGCCTGGCCAATGCTTGATCAACATTCTTGTTCGTTATCTCCGACTCATCATCATCCATGGGGACATACCCAAAACCAAACTTCGTTCCTCTGGCAGGAATTTGAATGGGCTCGACAATTTCTTGAAAACGTTTCCTCGATCTGAAACCTGGCTCAAAACCGCTCTGGAGCATAACAATAGAAATCATCTTGTACACAGAAAGCATAGGGGGCTATGGAGCCAAATCATCACCGGTGGCATTTGCCAGCTCCACCGTGTAGAAATCACAACCTCGGAAGACCTCATCAACGATCGGCGCATACCTATTGGAATGGATCCCTTCACCATGAATGACCAATTCCTGGTCCTTCCAAACGAATTTCATCAGTTGGTGAAAGGGAGAAGGCACAGCCCCGGCCATATGGAACCACGGCCTTCGCAGAAGTAAATTGTAACTGGTATTGATATCCAACACCTGAAACTCCACATTAAATAATGCAGGACCCATCTGAATATCGAAGTTCACTGCACCCAGCGTGTCTCTTTGCTCTCCATCGAAAGCCCTCACATTGACTTGGTTCTGGTGAACCTTTCCCAAGTCGAAGTATAGTTGCTTGAGAGTCGAACTTTTTTCTGCATCTTGCCTTCAAAGGGCAGCTCTTCGTCTCAGAAACTGATGCAGTGTCCTCGAACGACCTGGCTTATCATGGCCGCCAGATTGTCACTGTTAGTACCTACGGGTACATAAGTGTCATCCAAAGCTTTCATCAAAGCCTGCCTATGCAATTGCGAACTCATCAATAAGGCCCATATAGAAATCTGAGCTAGCGTTTTCTCCAAATGCTTCACAATTGAATAATCTTTCGGCTGCATTTTTCTCTAAAACTATTCTGCCCCGGCTTCACTGATTGGCCTTTTTGCTTGATCCTTCTTCTTCCCTCCTTGAGCCAATTCTTCTTGTGTATAACATGTACTAGATCTAGTCATGCCTTGAGTAGCAGCCGTTTCTATCATAAACTTCTGCCGAGCAGGAACTTCTCTTGGCACCAAGGCAACAACCTTCTCAGGTACCAGAATCACAAATTCCTTCTTTTCTCTTATGCACAACGAAGCCACAACCTTTTCAAGTTCATAAGAATCAACAGGGACTATCACCTTTTCCGTACACCACTCCTCTTCCATCTCCATCATGTTGATATTGACGCCTCCATGATTTGGAAGAGGATTACTGTTGACGTTAGGTGCAGCACTCTGGAGTCTGACCACTTTCTGGTCAATCAAGTCCTGGATCTTGTGCTTCAGGTTGATAGAGTCCTCGGTATCGTGTCCAACGCTGTTGGAATGATATGCACATCTTTGATCCGGTTTGTAGAATTTAGAGCTGGTGTCAACAGGCTTGGGTCCAACTGGATACATAAAACCTACCGCAGTCAATCGCTCGAATAGTTTTGTTCGGCTTTCAATGAGCGGAGTGAAATTTCTAGCGGGCTTCTTCTCAAACCTTGGATGAGGATCGTAATTGCCTTGTTGAGGGGGATGCATTTGACGATAATATGGAGCGTTTTGGCGGGGGGCTTGATATCTCGGATAAGAATTGGTTGGGTAATTTGGCTGTGGAGCTTTGTCGTTCGGGGGGGTATTTTTGTAGTATGGGGGTGGGGTTTGATATACTGGGGGAGGAGCTTGGTAATTTGTGTGGACATTTGCACAATTTGGGCGTCATTTTGGTAATGAGGAGGTGGGGTTTGGTATACTGGAGGCGGAGTTTGGTAAACAGGGGGAGGGGTTTGGTAAACAGGAGGGGAGCATTTTGGTAATTGAGGGGAGGGGCATTTTGGTAATTGGGGGAGGGGTTTGATAATCAGCCTGTGCATAACAAGCTGCGTATGAACTCTGCGAAGGTTGAGCACGACCTTGGTACGATGAGGATTTTCTTGAGGGTTTCTTTCCCTCAGATGCATAACAAATAGAAGACACGTCTTCTCTCTTCTTCTTCAACAGCCTCAAGGATCCGGGCGAGGCAGCAATATGAGCAATCTTCCCGGTTCTTAGTCCTTCGTTGATAGTCTCACCTACCTTGACTATCTCAGTAAACTTTGCTCCAACGAGCAACATGATCCTATCATAATACTCAGGCTCTTGAACTCGCACAAAGACTTTAACAATTTCTTTCTCACACATAGAAGGTCGAACCCTAGCTGCCTCATTTCTCCATCTGTATGCAAACACCCTGTAACTTTCAGTTGATTTCTGCTCCATCTTCTCTAAGGAATAGCGATCAGGGAAATCAGAAATAAAATCAACTGGACCACTGCTTCATATCTTGGGAAGTGAGCCATTCCAGCGCCTCCTCTTTCAAGCTTCGGCTAAAGAGTCGCATTAACAAAGCTCCTACGAGTTGGTCATAATAAGCTCTCAGATGAGCCAACGGATTTCTTATTCTTCCAAAAGTGTTGAACTTCGACACTTTAAACCCTTCAGGAAGGTCCAAGTTTGGATGGATGCATAAATCCTCTTAATTAAATCTGGCAACCTCTGGAGTATAATGCAACTCCTTCATAGCTTTCAAGATTTCCTTGTTTAGATTCTGTTTGGAAGACTCTTCATTAGCCCTCCACTCTTTTTCCTGTTCCTCGTAATGATCAAGTTCAGAACAGTTGGCATAAGGCGTATTTGGAATTGAGATTTGGAAAGTAGGTTTCGGAGGCAAGGGTGGAGTGGTGGAAGAATTCTGGACATTTTGAGGGCCTTGGTAATTTTTGGGGAAAGTCTGGAGGTTGGTACGCTGATTTTGGTGGTGGGGGAAGGTTTGCGAATTATTGACATTTTAGTTTTTAGGGGGAGGGCAAGCTTGCAGGTTGGCATTTTAAGGAAGAGGGAAGGTTTTGGGGTTGGTATTTTGAGGGTAAGGTGGTGCTTGGTGGGAAGCGCAGGCGTGATGGGGGTTTGAGGCGGTTAGGTCGATGGTTGAGGGATTCTGAGCAGGATTGGAGGGTAGGTTTTGAGCCTATTCCGCGCGTTTGAAGGAGGAAAGTAAAGTGGGGGCCTTTCGTCTGCTGGAGCATTGAAAGCAAAAATTAGATTAGGCAAATCTTGCCTTCTCTGCATTTCGACCCTCATTTCGGCGATCTGCTGCATCAACTGCATTATTAATTCATTCTGATCAGGGATAACGGGCTGAGCCACGACAACATCAGTTAGGCCAATCTCTTCATTTTTATCATCCATTACTGCTTTTCCTTTCTGTGAGCTTTGATCGGGGAAGGAATCTTTAGGAGCCTTAGATCTTGTGAAGTAAGGATGATCAGCCAACTTATCGACACAGACCAGTTCTAAGAATCTGTAGAAGAAAAACAACTCAAAGAAAAATCTGTTAGTTTTGATTCGTGACAACATGATGCAAAATATTACATAGAGGGCATGTAAACACATAAGAGTTGCTTCGTTTGAGGACATGTTAACCCACGTGTAACGGGGACTGATTTTTGAATAAGCAGGAATTTGCTATTTTTATTTTGAGCCTAGAGACCCAGGAAGGTTGAATTGCGTTGAGCTAAGGTCTTCTCGCTGCATCTCTCGACATCTGTTGTTATGAATTCCGTGTTTCCTTGTAGAATTAAAAGGGGGGAAAGAAAATTTTAAAAGGATAGGGGCCGGGCCTTGAAAGGTTGCCTACGTATCTCCAAAGGAGAATTCAGGCCCTACGTAGTTCGAATACAAAAGGAATTTCTGATTTTCATTCATTAATTATTTTTATTACAAGGAAAGTGAAAACAAAGCGATAAAACACCTAAAACATAGATTGTTGATTAGGGACTCCACATCATAGCGGAACCCGAGGCACATTTCGATGCTGTGATCCTCGGTATCGTGATAAGGGCAAGCTTTCCAGATTTCATCTCCAAAGGCATCGACCATTCCGTCATTCCTTTTGATAGGGGTCAAGATCCTCCCTTGAACCAATTGACGGTAGATATCCCACCGCGTTCCCTTAAAAGGGGTGAAGTAGTGACAGTAAAACAAGGTACGGTCTGTGACTGGCATACTGGGCTCCGGTTTATCACAAGTAAAGAGAGTGTAGGGACCCCACATATAGGTGATTTTCCCAATGTTGATCAGATCGCGGATCGCGGTCTTCAGTTCCACACATTCTTCTATTTTGTGCCCCTTTTGGTCTGCATAGTAGGCACATGTCTTATGAGCGTTTTCATGTTCAACCCCAGAAGTGGTCCCTTTGAGGGGTTTTAGGATGCGTAAAGCCTCAAGATGCTCGTAAATGAGAGCACACAGCATGATTTTTGCCCTCACGCTATGTCTCTGGTGATATGCCAGGAGGGTGATCTTCTCGGGTCTTTCTTTCAGACGTCCTAGGTAAGGAGCTATGTATACCACTTCTTCCTTGGGTTCCTCATCAGCAACTTCAGGTTGAGTGTCTTCGGGACTGGTGACATTGACCTCTGGATTGAGGAAAGGGTATTCTTCGCGCAGCCTTTGAAGCCTCAAGGCTATATCCTCATCTTTCTTCCGCATAGCAATTATATCTTTGTCCATGATAGCTAATCTTACCTTCTTAGTCGCCATCTTCACGTCTATTGTTGCACTTTTAGCTAGTGCGACTGCGGTGGCCAATTCTAGTTCTATTCCCCTTTTTTCGACTTCTCGGATCTCCTAGTTGATCCAATGCAGTTTCATCCTCAAATCTTCCTTAGTCAGCTCCACTCCGGCATTCTGGCTTCTTTCCATCTTAGTAGTGATGCAACCTTTCCTGAGATGATATAGATCAGTCTTAGGATTTTGTAGGGGGATTTAATTTTGACTGGAAACTCAAGACTCGGGGAATTTTTGTCGAACATTTTGGGTAGTGACTTGTATTTGGTATTGTAGAGATTTTCAAAAAAAATTTGAAAAGGAGTAGGCTAAACATCAAAAGTTAAAGCACACAAGCGGCTATCGCGCGTCCTAAACAAGTAGGGGGCCCTTTTGTCCCAAGGGTAGGCCTAGCGTATTTGAAAGATGTATGTGTAGAGTTGAACCATTTTGTTACCCCAAAGCAAATTTCTCATATAAAAATAATGTTCAAAAAGCAAAAATAAATAGGGGTAAGGGAATAAATAAGAAATACAAAAGGAAAGACCCACGCAGGGGTCATTTGAATGGAGTACCACAATACAAAAAGCAAGCCCACGCAGGGGCAAATAACATCAAATGTAATGGCCCCGCTTCTGATCTATTTTTCTTGTTTTGTCCCATGTTGTGCTGAGGCCTGTACTGAATCATCAGCAAGTATCTGTCGCACCGACGCCCTTTCTCTTCCCAATCTTTAAACCGCATTTCTCCTTTCTTACCTTCAATCCATGAGTTGAGCTCCCCCAAATCGCTCCTCAAGATTTCTAATTCTTGAGTTACACTCTCGAGGGCGTATTTATCCTCCTCTTGTTTTTGGAGGAATTCATTATGCATTTCCCGAGGTTCCTTTTTGACCTATCTCAATTCTATCAAAGCCTTGGACTCTTTGTCCTCCAAACTGCGGTAGATGTCTGGAACTGGGAAGGAGATGCCTTGCAAATTGTCTTTCAACTAAGCTTTGTAAGCTTCATCATACCCAGCATTAAATCGGTCCGCGGCAATGGTGTCTTTATCCATTCGCACTGCTTGCTTCCAATCTTTGAGCATCTCTGAAGCATTAAGAACTCTATCATCCTCGATGTCGAACACATAGACACGGTAGTATGCGTTCAGGGTGTGGTTTGTTTTCTTCCGAACTTCCTCAGGACCCAGATGGGTGCATACGGGCGGATAACCTGAATATCTGGTAGAGGAAGTACAAGATGTCTATCACCTCGTACTACGACATCTTTTGAGATGAAACGGTCAAACATCCACTGAATATCTTCTTCTCTTAACTCGAAGAAAATCTGAGCCCATCTTTCTCTGGTTCTCCTATTTTCGAGTTCCGCCCAAAACAACATCCCATTCAAATTCTTAAGAGCATTATGTTCATCGAGGGTATGGAGTTGTTGAGTCCCGTGTTCCTTCACCAAGTGGCTCATTATCCACCATTGGAGAAGGAGGTTACAGCCCTGAAAATAACGATGCCCTTATTTACGCCTTCCCAAAGCGTGGTACATGTCAGATAGGATGACAGGCGTGATGAGATAATATTTCACTTGCTTCTGGTTCTCATGCCCGTGGAACATAGTGTTTGCAAGCATGATTATCCGAGTGTTGATACTGAGGCTCGGGCCTTTAGGATAAACCATAGTACCTAACAGTGCGATAGTGAATGCCAGGGTCTGATCTCATCCCATTCTCTGAAAGTAACCCTCTCTTGGTTATAATTTGCATAAAAGCTCGCATCTCTAAATCTGACATAGCGATCCCTGAAAGCGATGCTTGACCCAAGGGCCCAGTGTGAGCAACCCTTTCTCAATCCTAGCCACTTTATAATTTCCTCGACACTAGGCTTGTTAGGGATTATGATGTCCTCCTGTTTTCTTACTCTTCTTTCAATCCCTGTACCTACGGTATCTATGCCATCCCGAATTTCCTTGAATGTCAAGGTGATTTCCAAGGTTCCAAATCAGAACACCATTTTCTCACTGTCCCAGTAGCCAGTGAGGACTTCAATCAGTTCGGGCCACCCAACCATATTGATGAGCTCTGTCAGGGCCCCTACATATTTGTTGAGGTCTCTTTTGTGAACCACGTTGAGGTCGTTGTACCATAATTTGAGCAAATCCGGGGCCTGCACGACTATGTCAAACTTTGGAAACTAAGCCATCCCTACAAAAGAAAACCCGGTTAAGATTCCCCACCCCCTCCCCCCCAAATAGGTAACAATCAGATTTTCTACACATATATCTTTTAAATGTAAAATAATATGACACCTCGTAAGGTCGTGGACCTTGGACACGTTTTTTGGCGGTTTTAGTAATGTACTTAATACACCTTGGGTATTAAGCCGTCTTAGGCTAATGCTTAGATTTGGTTTTGGTTTCGCTCTAATAGGTTGACTAGAATTGATTTAGATAAGACCAGGTTACCCAAGTCGGACAAACTGCGGGGTGAAGTATAACAAACGACGTTGGATGACCACAAGCCAACTATTCGTTTGTCACTTCAAAAGAACTTGAAGGTGTTTTTCTGAAGGACAGCCGTGGTAAGCCACGTAACCACCTTTTTTCCTAATGCAATCTATTTGTCGTTTGGCGGAATCAATGTCATGAATGTCACAACTTAATATAATAATTAAAACAATTAAACACATATAGCCAAATAAGTTAATTTTAAGGTTAGAATCATTCAAATCCCCAGCAGAGTCGTCATTCTGTTTTATTTAAAAAGAGAATACGACGGGTCTTAAGAGTCGCCACTTAATTTTTAAAGTAAAACTAAGAAAACTAAATTTCAAAAGATTAAAAACAGAAAATCTAATGAAAACTATCAAAGGGTTCGGGGTTCATATTAGCATTTAGGGAAGGGTTTGAAAGCACCTGAAATGCCCGCTAACATGCGGTTATCCAGTAATTAACCATTTTGCTAATTTATTGTTTAAAGTAAGCAAGCTTGACAACTTTGGGAAATATCCAATTTAAGAGTTTGAAATAACTATGGGGGAAAGGGGAAATGATAAGGATAATATTTATGTAAATATTCTAAAGTAAAGCAAAATAAAAAAAAAATTGTTAATTTTTAAATAGTTAACACAAAAGGTTATTCTTTTGGGGAATTGAATTTTTAAAACCTTAAAATTAGTAGAAAATAATAACAAGTAAAAAGCAAGGAATATGGGTGATAAAAGGAAAGAGTTTTGGGCCCAAGTTTGGTTTTCTGTCCGTCTGGACCAGTACTTGGGCCTAATTTCATTTTGAGCCTTTAGCCCATCTAATACTTGTCCTAGAGAAACTAAAGTGAGCTGATTTCTCCATTGTGCTTTAGGCCCAATTCTTGAATTTTGGTACCTGTCCTAATAACTAACACATAGTAATAAGTAAGACAAAAGGGCTTAGCCCCAAAGTAACAAAATACAACTTTAAAAATAAAGGTGGGCTTTTTGACCCAATTTCTTCAACTCTCTGATCTGCGGCACTATATCGTGTATTCTTAAAGTATACGATCTCCCGAAACATGTATGTCGGTTTTTACGGCTAGCTGACTCGATAAAGGTGGAATTGGAGCTTTTATAGCTCTCTAGAAACCCAAGGGAAATGAGATAGGAGTTCATAATAAACTCAGACAGATTTCACATACAAAACGACAAACAAATTACAGAATTAGCATTTTTTTTAAGAAGGAATTGAAGTTATAAGATAAAAGTGAACAAATAAATGAAATAACACATGCTAATCAATCATCAACAACACAACGCTTAACAATAATTTAAAGGGAAAACTAGAGATGACTTAATATTCTTATATCTAAGCTAATGGACAGTAATGGGGCGAAGTCAAAAGGGAATTAATGACCTTTCCAGAAACCAATAATGAAAGAAACAATGGAACCAAATTCAATACCCTTAAATTACTAATATCAAACATGCTAGTTCAATTAATTAATTTTTTATAAAAACATGGAGATAAGCGGTAACATAACCTACTGAAATAAATAACACGAGACTAAATAAGATGAACAAAACAAACGAGTCTTGGTGGACTATCAAATACAGAAAATGATCAACCAGTTTATCGAACATCATTAGAGAAAAATCCATGTAAGACTATATTAGATTAATTCAAATTTTGAGAAAGGAATAACTAAACCAACAAAATGAAAAAAAAGCATTCAGTCGGTTTAAATTAGCTAAGACAAAGAAATCCTATATTTTTTTAACAGGCTAACCACACAAATAGGCCACATCCCCACTGAATTAGCATCTAAACACCACACCGACCCACACAAGCTAGGTTCAAATCTAACAACAGATATTAGTATTTGATACTAAATCAAGATAGAATGTATTTGAGGAATACTAACACAGACCTCATGCTAACAGAAAGAAGACAAAGATAAAGGATGCATGCTAAAGAAGCTCACATTTTTAGATTGCAAACAGTAGGCATTTTTCAACTAAAACTAAACAAAAAGGAGACCCAAAAACTGATTACAAACATGACACACTAAGCAATGAGATTATAATAAAATCAAAAAAAGGAGAAATGAAGCTGCTAAATCTAGTGGAAAGAAACAAAATAAAACAATACTGCCATCACATGGACTAGTTACAAGACTCTACACCTATTCTTTGAAAAAAGAAAAGAAAACAACCATTATCAAGGATAAATAACAAAGAGTTTGATGCTTGAAGGCGGAATAAGGTACAAACGATCAATTTTAGTTCCGTAAACAAAGATTTGCAAGATATTAAAATCTAAGCAAACTCTTAAGAAGATTATTGTACTTCATCCAAAATCTATAGTCACATCTCTTAAATGGCTAAATGAGATTTCCAATATTCAAAATGAATGCAAGATAATAACAGTGATAGACGACACAGTCAGCTGCAGGGATATCAAACAACGGACAGATAACATACGAGCTCCATATTAGTTAAATTTAAGATTCTGCCTTTATTTTTTAAAGGAAAATGACATTACAGCAGCAAGAAAAAAGAAACTTTATATGCTAATAGACCGTGAACACAAACATGAGTATTCAATGACATTCAAGTAAATGAACTCGAGATGAATGATAGCGAAATAGCCTTAAAATAAACACAGAAAAAATAGTGAAGCCAGACATGATACAAGCAGCAGCATCAGAGATATACTAGAGACTTCATTGGAATGAAATAGACCCTTTAACATGATAGCTAACTCGCAAAAACTCTTAGACTCATACGAACAACAACACTCTCAAGAACACATGTTATGTCTCAAACAACCAAGACGCCAACTCCAACTCAATCGCTTGGCTACCGCATAAGCAATAATGAATCGAGAAGAATGCAGGCAGTCGAGAAGGGAAGAAAAATAAATCAACCAAACAGCTTCAGCTCGTCAAACAACACATCAACTAAAGAATTGGAATTGAAATAGAGTTTACCTTCCTAAGTGCAACGAGCTGAGACAAGACGAGCGAGGAGACAACAGCTTCTACCGACTTCAAGAGATTCCGAACAAAGAACAGGAAGCTTGAGGTGGGTATTCGTAATTGGAAACCTTTAGCGTAACCACTAGAAAACCAAAATAGAACTTTCTGATGAATTTTTATATCAATGTATTATGCCTCTCTTTCTATATCTTTTGAATACTCTCCCCACTCCTAACAATGTGGAAGAGAGGAACTATTTATAGCTGAAATTTAAGGTTCATTTTTGGGGGGAAAAGGAATGAGAAATCTGGGTAAGAACGGGCCCAAATCCTTTTGAAATTTGAAATTCTCCAAGAATAAACCGGATTTTGTGCCAAAATTCCTCAATTCTTCAAAAAAATTGAGCGATGTGGATGGCCTTGATTGATCCAATGTCCTTGAGGAGCTACGTGGCTCGATCTTGAGGCCACAAGAACGATTTCATGGCTACTTTATGCTGAAGTTGTACGAGCGCAGAGAGATGCGGCAAAAAGCTGTACCAGGGCAGGAGGAGGACGACACAGCGCATGTATTGCGTCTAAAGCTACATCCCACGCCGTGTATATTGATGTCGTTGTTGGAGTCACTATGAACTTTGACGATGGAAGTGAACGTTGGAGAGAAGCGATGTATACATTTTGAACTGCCGTCTTGACGCTACTGCTTTCTGTGATTGACGTCGTCTGCTTCTTGTGAACGTTGGAGCTAGTACGAATTGCTGTTAAGTGACGCTTCTGGGTTTCTTTTTGTTTACAAAATTTTGGGCTGGGTCGGGTTGTGGAGAAGGTGGGCTGGGCAAGGAAAAAGAAATGGAATTGAGGAATTGTTGGTCCAATTGGCGGGCTGCTGAGAATTTATAAATAGGGCCCAAAACTTTGGTCTTGCAATTTAGTTTAAGAATCACTAAAATTGCAATTAAGAAAATGACCATGTGAATTTCAATCGTAGCCAATCGAAATTAATAGTCTAGCCAAATGAGTTTAGTTGGTGATTAGGCTAAAATAAATAAATAATATGAATTAATAGAAATTAATTATGAGCTTCTTAATCCTAATGATATAAAATAATCAACTTGATTTAAAATACAAACTAATCAATTCGAAATTGTAATTATGATTTAAACTAAATTAATAAAGCACTTAGTTAAAAAATGTAAAATCTATTATCATGATTTTCATTTATAAAATATACTATTTATATATAAAATTATATATAAAAAAAATATTTATTATTTAAAATATTTAAAATATTATGAAAAGTGACTAAAATTCTTAAAAGTAACTTGAAAAATATTTGAACTTTGTAAAGCTAATTATTTCAAATTGTTTGAAATTAAAGAATCTTAAAAATTAATTCCTATCGGGGAGGGTCAAAATTGGGTGTCAACATATGTCACTCGCACCATAATGAAAGCACAAGCATTGGCCGATCATTTGGCAGAAAATCCGATCGATGATGAATAGAAGCCCGTAAGAACATTCTTTCCTGATGAAGAGATCAACTCTATTGAGAAAGAAGTTCCCGATGATTGTCACGCGTGGAAATTATATTTTGATAGGGCTGTCAACAAAAATGGAGTAGGAATTGGAGTAGTTCTTATCTCACCAACAAGACGCCATTATCCTGCCATAACACGACTTCGATTCTTTTCTGCTAACAACACAACAGAATATGAAGCTTGCATCATGGGTTTAAATATGGCAATAAATCTAGATGTGCATGAGTTTATAGTTTTTGGGGATTCGGACTTGCTCATCCGACAAGCTCGAGGTGAATGGGGAACTCGAGATATTAAACTCATGCCATACAAACAATGTTTAGAGAACCTCAACAAAAGGTTCAAGTTCATTGAATTCAGATATGTTTCCAGGTTTCACAACGAGTTGGCTGATGCTTTGGTCACTCTAGCCTTGATGCTTCCATACCCAGGTAATGCGTGTATTGACCTATTGGAAATTCAAGTAAGGGATCAACATGGTTACTGAAATATAATTGAAGTAGAGACGGACGGAGATCCATGGTATCACGACATCAAACGGTTCCTAAAAGTAAGAGAATATCCAATGCATGCCGATACAGATCAAAAAAGAACTATTAGGCGACTTAGTTTTTTATTGAGTAGCAAGATCATATATAAAAGGACTCCAGATTTGAATCTATTGCGATGCGTGCATATCCAAGAAACAAAAACAATTATGAATGAGGTACATTCATGGGTATGTGGCCCACACATTAGTTGTTATGTTCTAGCAAAAAAAATCATTCAGGCACGGTACTATTGGTTAACCATGGAGCGAGATTGCTTCCGCTTTGCTCGCAGGTGTCATAGTGCCAGATTCATAACGCCTTGATTCACTCACCCCCTTTAGAGTTACACCCTGTGTCTTCTCCGTGGCCTTTTGTTTCTTGGGAAATGGACGTTATTGGGCCAATCGAGCCGAAATCTTCTAGCGGGCATCGATTTATTCTTGTTGCCATCGATTACTTCACGAAATGGGTGGAAGCTGTTACTTTCAAATCAGTCACCAAGAAAGCAGTGGTGGACTTTGTTCATTCCAACATCATATGTCGTTTTGGCATAACGAAGATCATTATTACAGACAATGAGGCGAATCTTAACAGCCACCTGATGAAGGAAGTTTGCGAGCAATTGAAAATTGTTCATCGTCATTAAACCCCTTATCGGTCCAAAGCCAATGGGGTTTTTGAAGTGGAAAATAAGAACATCAAGAAGATTCATAGGAGAATGGTGCAAGGATCTAGACAGTGGCATGACAAACTACCCTTTGCTTCTTTGGGATATCACATGAATATTTGTACGTCAGTCGGTGCAACTCCTTACTTATTGGTTCATGGAATTGAGGTTTTCATACCCCCAGAAGTTGAAATCCCTTCTCTTTGAATAATTGTTGAAGAAGAAATCGAGGACACCGAATGGAATGAGTCAATGTTAGAACAATTAGCACTGATAGAAGAAAAATGGTTAACAGTAATTTGTTTTGGTAAATTATATCAGCAGAGGATGGCTCAAGCTTATAACAAGAAGGTACGTCCAAGGAATTTTGAAGTCGGTCAACTTGTCATGAAACATATATTTCCCCACCAAGATGAGGCTAAGGGAAAGTTTTCCTCAAACTATAAAGGCACTTATGTTGTTAAGCAAGTGCTATCAAAAGGAGCTTTGCAACTGGCGAATATGAAGAGAAAGGTGATCGACACAATTGTTAACATAGATTCGATCAAAAGATACTATGATTAACACTCTTTGTTGTGACACCCTCTTGATTAGTATTCTCAAGTTGAGATGATAAAAGTACATCATCCTTTATTTCAATCACCATTTGTCTGGTGCTAAAAAAAATAAAAAATAAATAAATGTTTCATTGAACTACGTTCGACCTGATTCCAGTGAGGATACATAGGAAGCCCTTCATCGGGGTTCGGTCTAGTCGCTTAGTAAAATAATAATCATGTTTTTGGATACTCCAAAAGCTGGGGCATGATTTTGTTATTGATATTTCATTGAATGATTCCAAAGTTGTAACTCATTCTAAGGTTCTTTTTTATATTATGACCTTCTAATCAACCTTGGGGAAAGTTCGAGTACACTGTGTTACAACAAAGAAATAAAAAAAAAGATGAGAGAGTCTTATGAGTGAAAATCCTCACAGGAACAATAAGACGATAGTAAGTTGAGAGAAGAAAATAAGAATGTCTTATTGGTGAAAAACCATGAAAGGCACCACTGACCGAATGATGACATTCCATCTTGGCATAAGCACAATCAAGATTTAAAGTCTAGATTAGACTGAAGGGTACAACATGTTTCGTGAGATTCAGACAACTGAGAAGGATCAAACGTTGAGTCCAAATGAATGTGATGATTCATTAAAGACCTCATATACTTTCAGATAAGATTCTTTTCATTCCTCTTAAACATTTACTTATTTGTTTCCACCTTCTAAAGATATAATTTTTTCATAACCCTTTCATTTTATCATTATACTTGTGTTTGGTATTCTTTGAGCCTCATTCATCATAAACTCGCGTCAAGTGGAAAATGAAATAAAAGCCACAAAATTGACTACGATATTTCCAGTCGAAGGTTGGGGGCATGCACAACATTGACTAAGGTTGTGAACCAATCGAGATAAAAATATCCATAAAATGAAGTGTTACTTCAAGGTACCGTGAGAAAATCGTTAAAGCGGGAGAGTTGCTTTGGAAAGGATGAGCCACACAATATGCACAAAATGCTAGTGGATCAAAATATTCATGAGGAGTGTTTCAAGGGAAAATAAGGAATGTCTCTAAAGTATCTTCAAGCTATTCGCGCAATCATCAATAGAATGAATCTTCAAAGCAAGGCCAATTCAATGTCCAACTCTACAAGATATTAGAAGTCACAAACCAACCACCATTTAGAAAAACTAACAAGCCATTCTTTGTATAGAACAGGTACAGGCAAAATCTTGTAAGTAGTTCGCGAGAGACAAATGTCACGAGGGTAAGTTCTTGAATCTCTGTCTCTCCTGCAATATGCACATAATCAAACAATAATAATAGTAAAAAAAGGAATATTTTTCCTTAATAAAATCTGGGGCA
The DNA here is from genome assembly GCA_029582245.1 of Solanum etuberosum. Taxonomy (NCBI): domain Eukaryota; kingdom Viridiplantae; phylum Streptophyta; class Magnoliopsida; order Solanales; family Solanaceae; genus Solanum; species Solanum etuberosum. Next base: position 27,857 of record JAJONR010001483.1, on the reverse strand, counting down.
TTTTTTTTTTGTTTCTTTTATATTTTGAAAAATGTACAATGATAAAAATAAAATAAACTAAATTATATTAAAAAAAATAATAATAAACTAATAAAAAAATATTTTTCACGTCTTCGCAGGGCAGAATAACCCATAGTTGCATATAGGGCACAATAACCCTATTTTATTTTCATGTCTTCACAGGGCACAATAACCCCTGGTTGCATATAGGGCACAATAACCCCTATTTTATTTTTCATGTCTTTACAAGGCACAATAACCCCTGATTGCATCTATTTTATTTTCATGTCTTCACAGGGCACAATAACCCCTAGTTGCATATAGGGGCACAATAATCCCTATCTTATTTTCATGTCTTCACAGGGCACAATATCTCCTGGTTGCATACAAGGTACAATAACTCCTATTTTATTTTCATATTTTCACGGGGCACAATAACCCCTGGTTGCATATAGAGCACAATAACCCCTATTTTATTTTTCATGTTTTCACAGGGCACCATAACCACTTGTTGCATATAGGGCACAAAAACCTCTATTTTATTGTTCATGTCTTCACAGGGCATAATTACCCCCGGTTGCATTTAGGGCACTATAACCCCTATTTTCTTTTCATGTCTTCACAGGGCACAATAACCTCTGGTTGCATACAGGGCACAATAATCCCTATCTTATTTTCATTTCTTCACAGGGCACAATAACTCCTGGTTGCATATAGGGCACTATAACCCCCTATTTTATTTTCATCTCTTCACATGGCACAATAACCCCTGGTTGCATCTAGGCACAAAAATCCCTATCATTATTTCATGCCTTTCACAGGGCACAATAACCCTGATGCATATAGGGCACAATAATCTCCTAAATTATTTTTATGTCTTCACAGGGCACAATAACCCCTATTTTATATTCGTGTCTTCACAGGGCACAATAACCCTTGGTTGCATTTAGGGCACACATTTCCCTTTTATTTTTATTTTATATCTGTATTGGGTACAAAAAAATTATTATTTGTATGCCTAGTATAGACGTTTATAGCTTTCATCAACAACTCACAAAATTTTTCTTGTGCAAACTGGGGCAGAATATTTTGTTTTGGCTTGTTTGTTTTGTTTTTATGGCGTGCAGGTTTGTACGCAGTACACAAATTTGAAGTTCAAGAATAAAGACCTCATTTTGATTATAGAAATGAAGAATGTTAGATTTCAATGGCATTTAGAGTCGCTTTCACAACTCAACATATCAAAAATCATCTTCTCAAGAAAACAGGCATTCAAGAATATCATGCGGAATAGCGTCAACGAATCAAGTGAAATCATAAGTTTGAAGTCTTAAATTCAATATCATGATCAAAGTTCGAGATCGATGTACCTAGCCAGAAAGGGCGAAGTGATAATCGAAGATTCAAAATGAAGATTCAGGACTAGTGGAGTAGATACGATCTTGTATCTTTCCCTTCTCTCCTATTGTATTTTGCCTTTTAATAACATGAGTTACGGATCAGAACCTGACTCGACTACCTAACTAATTCCCCCGTCCCCCCATATATTTGAACTGCATATGACTCCTTATCGTTAACTCAGGATAGGTAGTTTGTCCAAAGTTAGGGCTCAGTCAAACCACTTCTCTTTAACTTATTTTTACATTTTCTGAATAAATGTCTCAGTAAAAAATTAGTCACACTGTTCACGTCTTTGCATGAAAACTCTTCATGTTTCCAATTAAAAAGGAGCATGTTGTAAACACCTAATTTTTGACCGAACATAAATATTTTACACCATTTTTAATACTTAAATATTATTATAGGTTTATATTTAAAATGAATAAAAAAAAATCTGAAAATTACAACAAAGTATATACTCTCTTTATGTTTAAATTTTAATAAATAAAGCTGGTGAATTTAATGTTTTTAATCATTCAACTTTTACTAGCCTAAAATAATAGTATATATTATGAAAAAGAAACAGAAAAAAAAGAGTCCTAAAAAATTCATATTACCTTACCCTTTATCCTAATCACCCTCAAATTCCCATAACTTATTTTTCCTAAAACTCCTCCTCCCATTTAGTTTAGTTTTTCTGTTGCACGATGTTTTTTTAATTTTTCCCACATCCCACGTTTTTCTCTTTCTTATTCTTTTTGGTTTGTTTTTATTTTTTAAATTTTTTATTGTTTTTGTTATTTTACTAATATTATATTTTTATATTTATTTCATTTTCTTCCTTTATCTCGCCCTAAAAATTCTTAACTAAATCTTCAACTAAATTTCATTCCCGAGTCTCTCACGTTCCCTTTGATTAGCACCAGACTCACACCCAAAAAAGATTATAAAAACACACGTACAGTAGAAAAGAAAACACACAGAAAAAAATAGAAAACCGGTAAAAAAAGCAGAGAGAAAAGATAAAAGAGTGAGTTTTATAAAACAGGTTTTGCTAAAGGTTTCAGATTCGTGGCTCTTTCAAGTTAATACATAGTTGTTAACTTTGGAAATCAGTAGATCGTAGCAGTTGTTTTTGTGATGATCAATTTTCACGAAAAGGTAATTCTAAATTCTCGCATGGTTCAAATGTAATACTTGTACGAAAATTTGATTCCAATAATATGAAGTTCTATGAATCGCATGTTATTATTATGTAATATCATTTTGTGATATATGTTGTGAGTAATTTTGAGAACTTAAGAATGCTTAGGAAAATGTAGTCCAAGACGTTTCTTGGAAAGAAAAATAAATAAATAAATAAAAGATGTATTATATGTATTATTATCATTATTATTAATTTATTGTTATTATTATTATTATTATTATTATTATTATTATTATTATTATTATTATTATTATTATTATTATTGTTATTATTATTAACATTATTATTATTCTCTTTAGATGCAATTTGTAATTTATATTGAAATCAGTTCAATGATATTGAATTGTTAAATTTGAATAGTTAGTGTTTCTTTTGAGTCTAATTTTCACTTAAAAAATCTTATTGAATTTATTGTAGACTTTTTAGATTAGGATATAAACTACGCTTAATTGATTAGTGATTTAGAAAAGCTTTGTGGAATATGTTTTAGCCTTTTTTTAATTTATTTATTTTGATAAAATAGTTTACCTTAAGAATAAACCTAGGATGATGTTACTTTAATTGAGGTTGTTAAATCTATAATTAAGTAGAGATATAAAAGAATCAGAACAAACAAAAAAATAATAAAAGTAAAGATAATGAAAAAATAGGAAGCAAAACGTATTAAAAAGTAACAGAATGTTAAAAGGAAAGTAACAATCAGAAAAAGAAGAAAAAGAAAAGAAAAAACAAACAAAAAAATAAAGAAAGAAAACAACAAAAACGTGCATAAAAGAAAAGAATTAAAAAATGAAAAAAAACGTGCAAAAGGGAGAGAGAAAAATAAGTAAATTAAAAATCTTCCTAAAAAGTTTTCCTAATTCCTTCAGAATTTCATCCTAAAACTAATCCCAAATCCCATAAAATTTTCTCTCATAGTTTAAATCCAACTAAAAAAAAAGAAGATAATTCCAAAATTATTCAAACTCTAAAAATCTCATTTCTACATAAATGCGAATTCCTCACAATTAGATACCTATATAAATTTTATCCATAATAACATTAAAAGAAATATAAATATACACAAAAGGAAAAGAAAATGAAATTACAGGCGTCTCAAGATTCAAATTTGTAAAGGTCCATCTCTCGAATTTACTCTATTTTGTTTTGAGGAAATTTATACGCTTATACATATTTTTTTTATTAATGGACACACACTTATAAATAAGACAGTTTGAATAGGTTTAAAATAAATCAAAGAATGAGGGTAAATGCCATTTTTTATTATTAAGCTAATAATATACTATCCAAAAAATAATTTAAGTCATATATAGTCAATAAAGCGACTGTGCTAGAACCACGGGGCTCGAGGGGTGCCTAATACCTTCCCCTCGGTCAACAAAATTCCTTACACATATTATTAATTCGCAGACCAATAAAATAAAGAGTCAAAATTTCCTTTTGATTAGGTATTTAAATAAGGTGACTTGGGACACCAAAACTCAATTTCAAGTGGCGACTCTGTAAATAAATAATCCCTTTTCAAAATGTCACTTTAATTGAAAAAACTCTTTTTTTCTTTCAAAAAATTTCATTTTGAGAAAAAAATAGGGGTGTGACATGCCTAATAATTTGGCATCGCTGCATCCGGTTTTCCATGTCGCCTCATTGAAGAAATGTGTGGAAGATCTGACATCCATTGTTCCCTTGGAAGGTTTGGGAGTTAAGGAGAATCTTTCTTACGAAGAAGTTCTGATCGAGATTTTGGACCGACAAGTTAATAGGTTGAGAAATAAGGAAGTTGCTCCGTAAAGGTTCTTTGAAGGAATCAATTAGTTGAGGGTGTTACTTGGGAGGCCGAGGCTGATATGAAGTCCCGTTATCCTTATCTCTTTCCCTCCAACCCCACTCTAGCTTGAGGTATTTAGTTACTCATGGTCCATCCTGATGTCTTAGTCATTCTCATATTTCCCCATGCATGCATGTCTATGAAAACTTGATTTTGAGAAAATGAGTTGACTTGATTCATTTCTCCATGTTTATGTGCATTTGAGTATGAGTTGCACATAGGCCTTATGTAATGATGTTTTAAATATGCTTTCGTTTGGGTTGATTTTCCTCCTCGATATTAACATATATGAGATTGCATTCATGATTGGGCTGTTAGATGTTCTTCCTACCCTCCTTATGATGTTTTGAGTCTCATTCGAGGATGAATGTTCCCAAGGGAGAGTGTAACGACCTGATTTCGTCGTTAGGAAAAAACCAATGGGGAAATAATTGGTGTCAGAAAATTTTTGGGTGGTACCTTGGGAATTCCTAGCGTAGTCCATATTTGGATGAAATCTGAATCATGTGAGGTCCAGAGAAATCAGGTAATGAATGAGAAATCTAATTATGTTTTTGATCACATGAGTGGATAGCTAAGACGTTAAGGAACCCGTACGACTTTACATAATCAAATTCAGACGAGTAGAACTCCCGAACCTGATCTTAGCGTTAATGAGTAGTTTTTGAATGTCATGGATTGAAGGTGTGTTGTGAAATGGGCGTTTGAAACCTTAAATTCGACTCTCTATCTCCGTGCAAGCCGCCAGGGTAGGATTTATTCTACCAGGGCGGGGCCGCTGTAGCGGGATAGGGTCTGCCACAGCAGGACAAACGCGGCTTAAGCCGAAAATAAACCCCAAAAATGTTATTTTCTGCAAGTTTCGTTCTTGAGAGCTAAGAGACGACCCAGGGATTTTTCTTGAAGGTTTTCCACCTCTTCTAGCACAAAAGGTAAGGTTTTTACTACCCTAATCCGTATTTCGATCCGTAGAACTTAGATTCTTGGGTAATTATTATTGGGGGAGGGTTTTGATCTGTAGTTAATGGTTGAAAAAGCCCTAGTTTGGGTATTGGGATCTTGGGTTTTGCCTAGGGTTAATAATTTCAATTTTAATCCGGGTAATTAGGCCTTGTTTATTGATTCTTGCGTTAATTGTATGTTTTTAGACCACGAACAAGCGGAAAGAATCCAGAAAGGGAAGATTCAAGTGCCTTGGGGGGATTCAAGATTGGTTTCGAGGTTGGTGATGGTTTAATTCATGTTTGTGTGATGTATGTTAGTATTTTCTTCATTATAATGCATGTATGTATGCGAATGTTGCACTATCGATCACACTTAATGTAAATGAGTATGAATGAATGATTGTAAGCCATGAGGAAACACTTGATTGTATGATTATTAGAATGTACATTGTGATTGTGGTTGTGACATGTTTAATGGATCGGGTGTCACGTTCCGACACACTAACTGGGATCAGATGTAACGTACCGACATACATTTGGATCAGGTGTCACGTTTCGACACAATAACTTGGATCAGGTGTCACGATCTGGCACACTAACAGTTTGGGTATGGGTTCTATGAGAGGACCATTGACTTTTCATATATGCGTATTATTGAGAATGTGGAATTGTACAGTGCTCTTGAAATGATAATTGATATTGTATATGTTCGGTATATGCGTGTTTACTATGTTGTGACTGCTTATATATATGTTTCACTTACTGGAATAGCCGCGTGATCCTACCAGTACACTGTGGTTGTGTACTGATACTGCACTTGCTCCTTCTTATTTGAGTACAAGGCATCTTCAGGCGGCTATGGATAGACCTCGTTCAGGAGATCAGTGAGTCAGATCGGATTAAAGGGTGAGCCAGTTCTTTTAGGCTGCCATGAGTCCTCTATGTTTTAGTCCACTCTTTTAGAACTCATACTTTCTAGTTAGATTTACTCATATGTTTAGTCTGGGTTGTACCCGTTTTTCTTAGACTTGTTGAACTTTAGATGTTTTGGTACATTGAATTTCAGATTCTAGGGGTGTTTTCCGCAATGTTTTAGTCATTGTTTTGTTAGACTTCCGGAGTTTATGGGAACTCCACTTTATTTCTGCATTTAAACCTGATTCCGTATCTTTAAATGTTTAGTTTTGGGGTTAGTTTGTTATTAGTAATGGTTCTCCCACCGGAGGGTTAGTGTGGGTGCCAATCACGACGGTCTGGGTTGTGATAAAGTTGGTATGAGAGCCCTACGTTCGTTGATCTTGGTGTACCAAAATGAGTCTAGTAGAGTCTTGCGGAACGGTATGGAGACGTCTGTACTTTTCTTCGAGAGGCTATAGGACATTAGGAAATCTCTTTGTTTTCTCTTGTCTTCTTTCGTGCTATAACTTGATTCCAATTGGTATCTGGTGATCTAAACTGGTATCTAATTTCCATCACTCTTCTCTCCGTAGATGGTTAACACTCATTTCAACAGCGTTAGGCCTGTATCTCCCGTCAATGAACCATCCGAGGGGTCCGCAGTAAGAGGACGCGGACGATGCAGGGTTAGAGGAAGAGCATGGGGCAGAGGCCGAAGAAGGGTAGCACCTACTAGGGATGGAGAACCAGTTGAGAATGCTCCCAGAGATGAGGTTCCTCCCACACATCATGAAGAGGAAGAAGAGAATGTGGAGATTGAGGATGAGGGGGATGTTGGACAGGAAGAGGATGCACCGGCTAGGAATACCGGCGTTCATTCCTTAGACCCAGTGTTAGATCAACAAATCATGTCTTTTATGAAAGGATTGGTTGGTCCGGGAATCCCTCCAGCAGTGTAAGCTACTCAAGCCCCAATCAACCTCCCCGTTACTGTTACTAGTCCCAAGGGAGATTCAACATTAGGTACAAATGCCTTTTTCCGTCCTTTGTTGGGTCCCGTAATGACTGGTAATGAGCATGAGATGTTGACTAAGTTTCTAAAGTTGAAGCCGCATGTGTTCCATGGTTCTGTGAGTGAGGACGTCTACGAATTCATCTTGGATCGTTATGAGAGGCTGCATAAGTTAGGTATTGTACATCAGCATGGAGTAGAGTTTGTGACTTTCCAGCTTCAGGGTGAGGCTAAGCAGTGGTGGAGGGCCTATGTGGAATGCAGATCGTCGGTTTTACCCCCACTCACTTGGACCCAGTTTCATGCTCTATTTCTTGAAAAGTATCTGCCCTGGACCTTGAGAGATCGTTAGAAGGATGAGTTCATGGCTTTGGAGCAAGGTGGTATGTCTGTGGCTACTTATGAAGCTAAGTTCCATGCCGTGTCTAGATATGCGACGCAATTGGTGACTACCGAGGAGGAGAGGATTCATCTATTCGTCAAGAGACTGAACTCTGAGTTAAAGGTATTGTCTGTGCACATGAATTTTGCAGGGAAAAGTTTTAATGAGGTAACAAATTTTGTGAAGAAAGTGGAAGGAGTGAGGCGCGATGGGAAGGCTAAGGCGTTGGCTAAGAAAGCTAAGAGAACAGGTAACTTTCAGGCTCCTACTCCAGAGGTTTAGGTAGGCCGACACCTGCAGCCTGGCCAATTCAGTCCGCTATGCCCGCTTCTACGTGTAACTACTCGGGAACTCCACCTCAGAATTTGATTCAGGATAGCCAGAGAGCCGCACCTTCGGCGGTTAGCAGGTTATCTTTTGATCGCACTTGTTATAATTGTGGAGAACCTGGGCATATGAGGAGAGATTGTCCCCACCCATGCATGTTGGACCCCACGTAACAGCAAACTAGTGTAGTGGTACCCGCAGGAAATGGTAATAATGGTCGAGGACCTCCACAAGGTGGGTGAGGAGGAAATCAATGAGGCCGTGGCGGTCAGGGAAATGGTAGCGTAGCCAGAGGTACGGCTCAACCAGGCAGGGAAGTCACCCGTTAAGATGACAGGGCTCAGTGTTATGCCTTTCCAGGGAAGAGCGAGGCAGAGTCTTTTGACGCAGTGATCACAAGTACTATTCTTGTCTGTGACCGGATGGCTAATGTGTTATTTGATCCGGGTTCTACTATTCTTATGTGTCCGTTTAGTTTGCCTTGGGATTTGATATGATTTGCAATGTACTTGATGTCCCCATCCATGTTTCTACCCCAGTTGGAGAGTCTGTCATAGTCACCCATGTCTATCGTGCTTGTCCTATTTTGTTTATGGGTTTTCAGACTTGGGCTGATTTGGTTATTTTAAATGACTGACTTCGATATAATCTTAGGCATGACTTGGTTGTCCCCCTATTATGTTGTGCTTAATAGTAATACTAAGTTTGTGACTCTAGATATCCCTGGTAGGGAGAAGTTAGAGTTGGAAGGGGTGTACAAGCCTAAGCCAGCAAAGATCATATCCTCCATTCGGGCTAGGAAACATGTAGGGCAGGGTTGTTTGGATTATTTGGCTCATATTCAGGATGTTGAGGTTGAGTCTCCCTCTATTGAGTCTATTCCTATGGTGTTGGAATTTAGATAAGTGTTTCCTACTGATTTTGCCTTGTATGCCTCCAGATAGAGATATAGATTTCTGCATTGATTTTGAACCTTGTACTCGCACCATTTCCATCCCTCCCTATCGTATGGCTCCAGCAGAATTAAGAGAACTTAAGGCTCAAATTCAGGAACTTCTTGATAAAGGATTCATCCATCCTAGTGCTTCCCCATGGGGTGCCCCTGTCTTGTTTGTTAAGAAAAAAGATGGTAGTATGAGAATGTGCATAGACTATCGTCAATTGAATAGGGTCACCATTCGGAACAAGTATCCACTACCTCGGATAGATGATCTTTTTGACCAGTTGCAGGGTGCATCCATTTTCTCTAAGATTGATCTAAGGTGTGGCTATCATAGGCCTGAGGATATACCAAAAACGGCATTTCGAACCAGCTATGGGCACTATGAGTTTCTAGTAATGTCGTTTGTGTTGACAAATGCACCTGCGACTTTGATGAGTTTGATGAATGGTGTGTTCAAACCATTTCTGGATTCGTTTGTGATTGTTTTTATTGATGACATATTGGTTTATTCGAAAAGTGAGGAAGAGCATGCTGGCCATCTTCGTATTGTTCTAGGTGTTCTTGGGAGACAGAAGTTCTATGCTAAATTTTCTAAGTGTGAGTTTTGGTTGACATCGGTTGCCTTTTTGGGGCATGTAGTTTCAAGGGAAGGGGTAATGGTAGATCCCCAAAAGATTGAAGTAGTGAAGAATTAGGTCCGACCTAGTTCTGTGGCTAAAATTAGGAGCTTTGTGGGGCTTGTCAGCTACTATCATCTGTATTGATGCATGATAAGAATGGCATAACTTATGCTTCGCGACTGCTGAAGGTACATGAGAGGAACCACCCGACGCATGATTTAAAGTTGGCAGCGGTAGTATTTGCCTTTAAAATATGGCGGCATTATCTTTATGGTGTCAAGTGTGAGGTATTTACTGACCACAATAGCCTACAACATGTATTCACTCAAAAGGATCTAAATCTGAGAAAGCGAAGGTGGATGGAGTTACTCAAAGATTATGATGTAACCATTCAGTATCATCCGGGTAAGGCTAATGTGGTGGCAGACGCATTAAGCCGGAAGGTGGTGAATATGGGTAGTCTAGCTTGCTTGGGTGTATCCAAGCGACCTTTGGCTAAGGAAATTCAAACCTTGGAGTCTAAGTTCATGCAGTTGGGCATCTCAGAGAGAGGTGGGGTGTTAGCTAGCATTGAGGTTAGGGCCACTTTCATTGAGGAGATCAAGGCCAAACAGTTTGAGGATGAGAATTTGAATGAGCTTAGAAAGAAGACACTGATTGGTAAGGCACAAGATATGGTTTTTGATGCTCTTTTTTTTTTTAGTTCCACTGAGAAAGTCTTTTCTCATAAAAGACGCCACTCGAGGGGGTGTGCTCAGTTTTAAAGGAAGGATTTGTGTTCCTAGAGTAGGCGACTTGATTCAGAATATATTGACAGAATCCCATGGTTCGCGGTATTCCATTCATCTGGGTGTGACCAAGATGTACTGAGACTTGAAGCGACTTTATTGGTGGCCTGGCATGAAGAAAGATATAGCGGAGTTTGTGGCTAAGTGCCAAAATTTCCATCAAGTAAAATATGAGCATCAAAGGCCTGCAGATTTGCTTCAGAAAATTCCAATTCCGGAATGGAAGTGGGAAAGGATAGCCATGGATTTCCTGGTTGGTCGTCCCAAGACTTTGGGGAAGTTTGATTCTATTTGGGTAGTGGTTGACAGATTGACTAAGTGATTAACGTTTCAAGCACACCTCATCCAATTCTAGGTGCGAACGACCGTTAAGAAGTATAAAACCCAACAAATGAGTTGGGGTCAAATCCCACAGGGAGTGGTACGTGTTCAAATTCAATTAAGAAGTGCAAATGTGATCTAACTAGCTATAGAAATAGATATTATCGGAAAAAGACATATCAAGTAAAAGGGGTGACATTAAATGTCAATTGGGTTTTTTTTTTGAAATAATCAACTACAAGTAGTCAAATAGTAGTGAGATAACAATAAGGAGAGGAATTCTCGGGATGTGATCGATTATAGGAAAATTTCAATATATGGATAATTGAAACTACTAGTAAATAGCCAAAAATCAATGGATAGGCTAGACTATAATTGAAATAGCTTTCTCTCGAACAACTATTCCGCTTCAAGCGATTTCTCTCGAACATCAACAAGCATAGCAATTAAGAACAACCCATAACCTTAATGCATCTTCTCTCTCGAGCAAGATGGGTAGAACTGGGTTTAGGATTCACTCTTTCGAGCTGAACCCAAATCAACCCAATACATACAAATCATTAATCAAAAGCTTTGGTTCAAAAACCTCTCTGTCGAGCAAGCTAAGAACACAAAATTAGAATTGCATTGGCAACTACAATTAATAAATTAAACCACAACTAATGATTAAACCCACTTCAAAATAGCATTTAAACTAGTAATTAGCAATATCCATACACTAATTCAACCCATAATCAAACCCCAAGAATTGGGGTTTTAGCCGAACATCATAATAAGATAAAAACCGTTACCGAATCGATTAGCCATCAACTGGGTAAGAGGAATTAAAACTTTACAATGCTCCAATTCAAAGAAAATTAGAAACCCACTTGTGAAATCTCCAAGTTGAGTCTCAAAACCCTCAAGTCTTGTAAGAGAACTCTTCTCTACTAAATTGGATTCTCAAAGTCTATAAAATTCGATAAAATTCGATAAAATTTGATAAAATTTGATTTATAGTCACCGAAAATAAGCCACGAAGGGTCACTCGGTAAAGTAAGTCGGGCTCGCCGAACCACTCGGTGAGCCGGCCTTTGACCTCTTCCATCGTCTTTTCGCCTTAGCATTCAGCATCCTCGAGGTCTGTAACTTTGGCCGATCTATCTTTGCTTCTCGGAACGACTCGGAGATTCGCCGACTGCTCCTTTTCGTCACCAACTTGGTTTCCTCCTTCAGAGCTTGGCATACTGGAACTTTAGGTGGTGAGATTAGCCACTCGGCGACACGCCGAGTGCTCTTAGCGATCTTCAGGCTCGCCCTTCTTCATTTCTTCAGCTTATTTTGTTTCTTTTTGTCTGTTAGTGTCATTGCTTTGCTCTTCAATCCATATACCTGTAAATCAAGGAATTAACATCAGTTTATAACATAAATTAGGCATTTGACGACACTAAATCTATTAAAATGAAGCCCTAATTGAGTCCAAATCTCAGACTCCTCAACACCCCCAACTTAAACTTTTGTTTGTCCTCAAGTAAAAGTAAAGATCAGCAGTTCAAAAAGGATGTCTCAAACAATGCTGCATAAGACTCAACATGAATGCATACAACAAGGCTCAATTTACTCATGCAATTATCAATTGTTCCCTCAAAGATTCAAATTGTGACTCAGCATTACCAAAGATGCTCAAGTTCACAATACTTGCTTCAAATGCAAGTTCAAGCTTAACAAAGGTACTCAAATGCCCTCGCAACAAAGATGATTCCATATTCACACACTATTTCTCAGAAATTTAAAGTTTCGGAATCACATAATATTCTCACAGTCACAAAGATGAACACTTGCATGACTTCACCCATAGGTTTGCCCTTATTTTCCAATCAATAGTTGTTTCAGCTCACTCAAGATCACAAAGGTCTTTTCATGGCTTGTAATGGGGCTGAGTGTCAAGCTATGATCATTTAGTCTCAGTGGCTGCTACCTCCATGAAGTGTGGCGTGATCATCAATTTCCTCCTTTTCATTAACAATTCAAACATGCTTGTAAACCACCCCATTATTCAACTTCAAATGAATTACCGGATACCCCATTTCTTTTGCAATTTTCATAACTTTATTTCACAATTTTTTCATTCTTTTTCTTTGCTTCTTTTCTCTTTTCTTTTCTTCTCTTTTTTTTAATATGGAGGGGTTCCATCTTTTTAAAAACCATTACTCAAACGGGGATTTTTAACACTTCTTGACTTTCCTTCTCTTTTCACCACACCCCCAACTTAGGCTTTTAGCTTAAGTTGGCTATTCACACAAACCACACTTCATGAAAGTTATGGGTAGATGGATAAAGAGGGATCACGATTGTTCAAGTTTCTTCCAAGAAAAGTATAAGGCTGAAAGGGGTTCAAGCAAGGTTCACACATCTCACAAGATTGGCCACAAAAGAGGTATATTGTCAAATTGTCTCACTCTTTAAAATCGTTGCCTAAGATCATATCAAGTGCTTGCATCACTTCATCAACCGGACCAACGGGGAAATTTCTAGGTGTCATCACAAAATTGTTCAAAGTAATCTCAACACACAAGGCATTGGCACCAATATCAAACAAGACTCCTCACTTTCGCTAGTGTGCAATGTTCATTACAAGAGGCTCATTTGAGAACCGGCTAGTCACAACGAGATGTTGAAAGTTCACACATTGTCTATGCAACTTCATTGGCCTCATCATAGTCGCACATTCATTTCATTCAATTAAGAGCACTATTCAAGTCATCGGTATTGATCATATCCGATACTCAAATTTGTACAAGAACAGCCACATTCATACACAAAAGAGGTGGCACAATTTTTTTTTAAAAAATAGGTCAAAACCAATTCCATTAAAAACAAGGAGCCACAAGCTCAAACATCCACAAAATTGAAATCAAAACACATAAATAGATCAAAACCCAAAATTCACAAATAAAACAGAATCACAAGAGGTGGGTATGGAAATACTTCACCCCACCCACAAAGGAAAAGCAGTTGTCCTCAAATGCAACTAAAATAATATCAATCAATAAAAACGACAGAGAGAGATGTAAACAATAATCCTGTCTACACAGTCACTCCATCTGTCGGGGCATCAGTGCCTGGGGTAGTATTCTGGGTCTAGGAATCAGTGCCCGGAGTAGCAGCAACACTAGCTCCTCTAGAGTTTGCCATAGAAATATCCCGCAAGGAGGCCTGTCGGGCAGTCTCAATCATGGCACCCTCTAGGTCTGCCAGATCATCATATATGACAACATCTCGCTCCTCAAGCTGCTCCTCATTGGTCTCAGCCTCAGACTCATCAGCAGCAACATCCTCCATGATATAGTCTCCGGTAGTAGCCGGAAGTACCTCAGCACGGGCTGGCATCTCAGCACCCGGATCCTCGGGGATCTCAACTGACCCAAACAATGAAGTGAAATCGGTGGACTTAAGATGGTCCACATCCTTCCTAAGCTCAGTAGCCTCGGCTTTCAAAGTCGTGACCTCGGTAGTCACCCTCTGTCCTCTCTCACAAGTAACTACTCTCACAGTGAGAGCATCAATGGCAGCTCGGAGAGGTGTGAGTGCAACTGTGATGGCTCGCTCAATCATCCAGGGAACCTCGGTCTTTAGCCGAGTAGCCCACACATTGGTAGAATGGGCTAGGTGCCCCATCTTGAGGTGCATGGCCTGAGTGATTGGAGGCCTGGAGGCAGTGGTACCTGAAGCAATAGAAGAACCTGGGGCCTGGGAAGGAGTGGAAGTGGATGTACCTGAAGGCCCGAAGGACGAAGTAGGCAAAGATACTTCTGCAGGTATAGAATTAATGTCCACCTCCGGGGATGTATCCACCAGAGCTGCTCTCCTCCTATCCGCCTCGTCCCATGTGTACTCGACCTCTATGCACCGGATATCGGTGGAGGATGTGGGAGTGACCTCGATATTCCTCTTCTCATCACGAGGAACTCCAGCCCGATGACATAACTCCGTAATATGCACTGGGAATGGTAGGGACGTCTGGCGCTCTTTGGACCTCATGGCCATCTCATGCTCTATGATCAGCCCTAGGTTCAGACTCTTCCTGGCTATAATAGATTCTAGACAGGCCGCCTTTGGGTGGTGGAGAATGCAGTCGTTCTGTAATGGCATGATCGAGCTAATGATGAACCCAAACCAATACCGAGCTGCTATATTCAAGTCTTTCTTCTCAATAGGTTCTCCGGCCTCAATCTACCTCGGGGTGGTGTCAGAAATGAGGGGAGCTAGCCAGCCCTTTATGTCATCCAGATTGTGTGAAGTCATCAACCTCTGGTACTCATGTTCAACACCTACAGCCGTATCAAATACAATATTGATGTCATCGCTGCTGCATCTCACCGTCCTCCTTCGGACCATCACAGACTCTACCGGTTGGAAGGCATTGGCCTTCTTCTTTCCTTTGGGCACCAGGTCACTGTAGGCTGTATAAAATTCCCAGACCCAGGTGGGGATATATGGGCCACGTGGCCTGGTGAAGATCTCAAATCGATGAAACCGGAGAGTGTCCCACACATTTGGGTACCTGTCCACTACTCCATCCGTGGACAATCGCTTCTCCTCGAGAATGGTCCGCAAACCCTCGGCCTTTAACCTGTTGTGTAACCAGGGAGAAGGACCATGAACTGGTGGTGCTGGAACCACCGTCTCTGTCGGAGCTGGCACTGTATCATCAGCAGGAGGGGTAGACTCCGGGATCCTAGACGGATCTTGGCGAACCCTTGCTCAAATCTCTGCTCGCCGGGACTGAAGTGACTGCTCATCCTCAGGCTCAGAGAATGAGGCCTGAGACTCAACAGAATCCCCATCACTGCCGGAGTTGTGCTCCGGTCTCTCAACTACGGGCTCTTTGCCCTTTCACTTGCCTCCCTTTGGAGGTGCTTTCTTGCCTTTTTCATTGGGAGCAACAACTCTTACAGTTATCACGATTCCCCGTGCTCGTTTGCAGGGTGGCATGCCACTTTCATCCCAATTAGTCCTAGTCGTATCTGCAAAACACATTAGTAAGAGTTAGAAAAATGTCAAGAAATATTTGTAGAAATAAGGTTGTAGAAAGACTCGCCGAACCAGTCGGCGAGTCACCGAGTTACTTAGGAGAGCCATATCGGGCTCGCTGAACGGACCAGCACAAAAAGTTCTCAGAAATAAGGCATGTTGGCGACACTCAGCGCCCTTCGGTGAATCGCTGATGCAACTCGATGAGCAAAGACTAGCCCGCCGAATAATACAATGCATTTTAGGGGTTAGGGGCGTAGAATGGGCGATCAAAGGAACCTTTTAGTGAGCTCAAGCTTCCCGCCGAAAGTTATAGACTCAAACTAGAAAAATAATGAAATTAAAGGCGATCAAAGGGGGACGTTGGCGAACCGCCGAACCGTTCGGCGAGCTCGACCCAGCTCGCCAAACTGCCCAACGTGCCAATTTTCAACCCCGATTTCCAAAATCAAGCCCGCAGCCCCCGAAACCAAAATCAAACACCTACACTTCCCCCGATTTGGCTAAAATTGGCCATTCAACGACTCTCACCCTTAGGAATGGCGTCACACACTTCATCATCGGGCAAATTACTTCATTTGGAACAACTTGGGGGTTACTTAGACTTCACCCAATTAGACCCAAAACAAAATAACCGCAACCCAACAATTTAAAGTCGATTTTATTGCATTAAGCACGGGAATTCATCATTTTAAGAAAATCGACATAATTACGAAACATAAAATAGGCACAACAACGCATCAAACATGAATTCAACACAGGCCCAGCACACATCAATACTAAATTATCAAAGGCATTCGAGTTCAACTACTAATCTAGAGTTCAGGGTTCGGAAAACCAACCTTTATGCCAAATGAAGAATTTGATATGCTAGGCGGCAATGTAATCCAAATCCAAACACGAGATCAAGAGCAAAAAGCAAATAAACTAGCAATAATACTGGAAATCTAAAGTGCGGGTGTAAGGTTAGAAATGAGAGAATATGAAGGATTTTGAAATTTTAAACCGTTTGGCCTTTTAAAATCTTTTAGTTTGCGGCCCTTTCGGCGGTATTAGTCGACCACGCCGAGCCACTCGGTGATCCGCCGAGTGGTAAATTACCTCACCGAGTTTTATAGGACTACCAATTATCTTGGGGGTCCAAACGGCGAACAAAATTGAGGTCGCCGACCTGTTCGGCGAGTCGCCGATTAATTAATTGGCCCGCCAAGTTTTACAAACCTCCACCTTTTATTTTGTGGTTCCAACGGCGGTCCAAGTTTGGCTCGCCAACCTCTTCGGCGAGTCAAAGATGGATTCTTTGGCTCGCCAAACTGCACATTCTCAAACACACCCCACTTTTCAACCTGCACAATCAACACCCATTATGCAAAATCAAACTTAAAGCATTAAAAACTTGGGTTGCCTCCCAAGAAGCGCCTTAGTTAATGTCGTGGCACGACAAAAAATACCCATTAATTCTTCATTCTTGGGGCTTTCCATAGTATCACTACGCAACCCCCCTAGTTGTCTTGGGTTTAGAAGAGACGAAATTTGACCCATTTGGGTCTCCAGATGCTTGATAGAGACGGAATGAGAGGTCACCATCTAGTTATGAGTCGATACATCTTCCTTAATTTCCTTCAACACTTTATCGGACCCTTCAACCTTGTTAAGAATGCATGAGAGCATGTCTTCTGTATGGCAACCCTTAGAATCTTTGGGCTTTTGATGCTCATGGGGAGGCACATACCTATCCTTCTCCCCTTCTCTTTCCTTCCAAGAGGCGCTACGATCGCGCCACTCTCTGTCATGGTCTCTCCAGCCCTCATCTCTATTCCAACCTTGATTACCACCCGGCGTTGGGTAGTTAGCACGATAACCTCCTCCTTGGTTGGCTAGGAAGTTCACTTCCTTGTTGCAAAGAGCTTCAAACCTTTAATAATCAGGGCTCACTCCACCAAGACCCACATCATTTACACTCTGTGAACCAGAACCCATGACATTCTTAGCCAAGATATCCAGCCGGGTTATCATTTTAGCCATGTTCTGGTTTCTCTCTTGATCCTTTGTCAAATTATAAGTGAGAGGAGAGACTTGGTCTTCTCGAGTGTACCATGCCCTGTTTATCTTGGTCATGCAATCAAGGAGTTGGCAAGCTATCGAATAGGGCTGTCGCATTAAACCACAAGGAGAAAGTTGGTCAGCCACACCCTTGTTCACCAAAACGAGGCTTCTATAGAAATATTGCAGCAGCACATTATCGGGAAGTCCATGAGTTGGGCATTGCATCTTCTTAAACCTCAGCCAAGTCTCATGGATTGGCTCACCTTCCAAAAGCTTGAAGCTTTGGATACTATACCTAAGAGTCATCATCTTCGAAGGCAGAAAGAATCGTACTTGGAATGCATTAATGAGTTCATCCCACGAAGTAATAGAATCTCTTGGCAACTCAGCCAACCACTTTCTTGCCTCTCCCATCAGAGATAATGGGAACAACCTCAGCCAGACCGATTCTTGAGATATGTTCTTAAATGAGAACGGTCCACAAACATCAACAAAATATCTGATATGCTCATGGGGATCCTCATGAGCTAGCCCACCAAACAAACCCTTTAGTTGCAGGAGCTGCAACTTGGTGCTCATGATGTGAAATACAACATTTCCTTCAGTTGGAGGCAAACGGATGGCCCCAACACCACCTATTTGGGATGGGTCATTGAGATCGTTGAGGTTGCCGACATCATCTTGGTGGCCCACTTGGCTACCATTACTTCCATTAACGCTCATTTCCTCCTCTTGTTTAACAAGCAACAAAAAACCAAAAACAAAAATAAGTAGATTCACAAAGATCACAATTCAACTTCAATAAAATAATTTTAAACAACACCACTCCCCGGCAGCAGCGCCATTTTGATTAACGTTTCAAGCACACCTCATTCAATTCTAGGTGTGAACGCTCATTAAGAAGTATAAAACCCAACAAATGAGTTGGGGTCGAATCCCAAAGGGAGCGGTACGTGTTCAAATTTAATTAAGAAGTGAAAATGTGATCTAACTAGCTATAGGAATAGATATTATCGGAAAAAGACATATCAAGTAAAAAGGGTGACATTAAATGTCAATTTCGGCTTCAATAAGTAGAGGAATTCTCTGGATGTGATCGATTATAGGAGAATTTTGATATATGGGTAATTGAAACTACTAGTAAACAACCAAAAATCAGTGGGTAGGCTAGACTATAATTGAAATAGCTTTCTCTTGAACAACTATTCCTCTTCAAGCGATTTCTCTCGAACATCAACAACCATAGCAATTAAGAACAACCCATAACCTTAATGCACCTTCTCTCTCGAGCAAGATGGGTAGGATTGGGTTTAGGATTCACTCTTTCGAGCTGAACCCAATTCAACCCAATACATACAAATCATTAATCAAAAGCTTTGCTTTAAAAACCTCTCTCTCGAGCAACCTAAGAACACAAAATTAGAACTGCATTTGCAATAACAATTCATAAATTAACCCACAACTAATTATTAAACCCACTTCAAAATAGCATTTAAACTAGTAATTAGCAATACCCATACACTAATTCAACCCATAATCATATGATCATACCCCAAGAATTAGGGTTTTAGCCGAACATCATAAAAAGATAAAAACAGTTACCGAATCGATTAGCCATTAACTAGGTAAAAGGAATTCAAGCTTTACAATGCTCCAATTCAAAGAAAATTAGAAACCCACTTGTGAAATCTCCAAGTTGAGTCTCAAAACCCTCAATTCTACTAAGAGAACTCTTCTCTATTAAATTGGATTCTCAAAGTCTATAAAATTCGATAAAATTTGATTTATAGTCGCCGAAAATAAGCCACGAAGGACCACTTGGCAAAGTAAGTCGGGCTCGCCAAACCACTCGGCGAGCCACCCTTTGACCTCTTCCATCACCCTTTCACCTTAGCATTCAGCATCCTCGAGGTCTGTAACTTTGGGTGATCTATCTTTGCTTCACGGAACGACTCGGCGATTCGCCAACTACTCCTTTTTGTCATCGACTTGGTTTCTTGCTTCAGAGCTTGGCACACTGGAACTTTAGGCGGTGAGATTAGCAACTCGGTGAAATGCCGAGTGCTGTTGGCTATCTTCAGGCTCGCCCTTCTTCATTTCTTCAGCTTGTTTTGTTCTTTTTGGCCTGTTACTGTCCTTTCTTTGCTCCTCAATCCATATACCTGAAAATCAAGGCATTAACATCAGTTTATAGCATAAATTAGGCATTTTAGGACACTATATCTATCAAAACAAAGCCCTGAATGAGTCTAAATCTTTGACTCATCACAAAGTCAGCCCATTTTATTCCGGTCAGAGTAGAGTATAATGCTCAGGAGTTGGCTAAGGTTTATGTGAAAGAGATAGTGGGGCTACATGGGGTGCCCCTTCTATCATCTCATACTGTGGTATGCAGTTCACATCTATGTTTTGGAGGAAATTGCGTGATGAGTTAGGCACTCAACTCACCTTTAGCACCGCCTTCAATCCGCAAACGGATGGGCCGTCAGAGAGGACTATTCAAGTGTTAGAGGACATGTTGAGGGCATGTGTGATTGACTTTGGAGGACATTAGGATAAGTTCCTACCTTTGTGTGAGTTCTCCTATAATAACAGTTACCACTCCAGCATCGATATGGCACCATTTGAGGCACTTTATGGAGGGGATGTAGATAACCCATAGGATGGTTTGGGGCTGGAGATGTGAAACCTTTTGGGGTTAACTTGGAGAAAGATGCTCAGAATAAGGTAAGAAGCATCCAAGCTAAGCTCCTAGAAGCCCAAAGTCAACAGAAAAAGTATGCAGACCTTAAGGTAAGAGACATGGCATTTCTGACTGTTGAGAAAGTTCTTCTTAAGGTTTCACCCATGAAAGGGGTGATGAGATTCAGCAAGAAGGCAAGCTTAGTCCTTGTTATATTGGACCCTTTGAAGTTCTTGATCGTGTAGGGCCAGTAGCGTATAGGTTGGCTTTACCTCCTAACTTATCGGGAGTTCATCCGGTATTTCATGTATCCATGTTCAAGAAGTATCATATGGACGGGGATTACATCATAAAATGGGACTCAGTTGTGCTAGACAAAGACCTTCATTATGAAGAAGAACCGATTGAAATTCTTGATCGTGATGTCCGGAAGCTAAGGACCAAAGAGAATAAGTCCGTGAAAGTTAAATGGAAGCATCCTCCGGTTGAGAAAGCCACTTGGGAGACCGAGAAAGACATGCGAGACAAGTATCCCTAGTTATTTAATGATTCAGGTACTACTCAACCCTTACTTTAGCCAGCCTTTCCTAGTTGATCGCTCATGGATGAGTGATGGGTAAATTGGTATCTATTGAAACGACCTGATTCCGTCGTTAGGGAAAAACCAATGGGGAAGGAATTGGGGTCAGAAAACTTTTGGGTAGTAACTTGGAAATTCCTAGGCTAGTCCAGATTTGGATGAAATCTGAGTCATGTGAGGTCTAGGGAAATATGATAATGAATGAGAGATCTAATTATGTTTTTGATCACACGAGTGGATAGCTAAACATTAAGGAACCCGTATAACTTTCCAAAATCGAATTCGGGCGAGTAGAACTCCTGAAATTGCTCGTAGAGTGAACGAGTAGTTTTTGAATGTCAGGGGTTAAAGGTGTGTTGTGAAATCAGGGTTTGCACCTCTAAATTTGACTCTGTCTCTCCGTTCAAGCCGCCAGGGCGGGGCCGCTGTAGCGGGATAGGGTCCGCCAAAACGGGACAGACGCTACTTAAGTCGGAAATAAACCCCAAAAATGTTATTTTCTGCAAGATTCGTTCTTCAGAGCTAACAGACCACCCATGGACTTTTCTTGAAGGTTTTCCACCTCTTCTAGCACTAAAGGTAAGGATTTTACTCCCCTAATCCGTATTTCGATCTGTAGAACTTAGATTCTTGGGTTATTATTGTTGGGGGGAGGGTTTTGATCTATAGTTAATGGTGGAAAAATCCCTAGTTTGGGTATTGGGATCTTGCGTTTGGCCTAGGGTTAATAATTTTGATTGTAATCTGAGTAATTAGGCCTCGTTTATTGATCCTTGCATTAATTATATGTTTTTAGACCACAAACAAGCGGAAAGAATCTGGAAAGGCAAGATTCAAGTGCCTTAGTGGGATTCAAGCTTGGTTTCAGGGTAGGTGATGGTTTGATTTCATGTTTGTGTGGTGTATGTTAGTATTTGCTTCATTGTAATGCATGTATGTATGCGAATGTTGTACTATTGATCACACCTAATGTAAATGAGTATTAATGAATGATTGTAAGCCATGAAGAAACACTTGATTGTAGGATTATGAGAATGTACATTGTGATTGTGTCATGTTGAATGGATCGGGTGTCACGTTCCGACACACTAACTAGGATCAGATGTCACGTACCGACATACATTTGGATCGGGTGTCAAGTTCTGACACACTAACTTGGATCGGATGTCACGATCCGGCACACTAACAGTTTATGTATGGGTTCCATGAGAGGACCATTGACTTGTCATATATGCGTATTATTGAGAATGTGGAATTGAACAGTACTCCTGAAATGATAATTGATATTGTATATGTTCAGTATATGCGTGTTTACTATGTTGTGACTTCTTATAAATATGTTTCAGTTAATGGAATAGCCACGTGATCCTACCATTACACTGTGGTTATGTACTGATATTGCACTTGCTCCTTCTTTTTTGAGTACATGGCATCTTCAGGAGGCTACAGACAAACCTCGTTCAGGAGATCAGTGAGCTAGATCAGATTCAAGGGTGAGCCAGTTCTTTCAGCCTGCCATGGGTCCTCTATGTTTTAGTACACTCTTTTCGGACTCAGACTTTCTAGTTAGATTTAATCATTTGTTTAGTTTCGGTTGTACCCATTTTCCTTAGACTTGTTGAACTTTAGATGTTTTGGTACATTGACTTTCAGATTCTAAGGGTGTTTTCCGTAATGTTTTAGTAATTGTTTTGTTAGACTTCCGGAGTTTGTGGGAACTCCACTTTATTTCTGCATTAAAACCTTCTTCCGTATCTTTAAATGTTTAGTTTTGGGGTTAGTTGGTTAGTAGTAATGGTTCTCCCATCGGAGGGTTAGTGTGGGTGCCAATCACGACGTTCTGGGTCGTAACAGAGAGATATTGTAACACCCCTGATTTGAAAAGAAGGAAAAATGCAATACGGTCCCTACCTACAGACCGTACGTGCTCTTAAGGGTCGTAGGTTGAAAGCGTAGGTGGTGAGGTGTATAATTTTTGGAGTCAATCCCCAGTACCCTTTTTACCGTTCACAAGGATGGATCGTCATCCCATAGACGAGTCATAAGTCTCGTAGGTGAGTCTCACACTTGGTGAAATTTTGAAGGTCTAAGTTAGGAACGAAGGATGGCATGTACGGAACATAGGAAGACCAACGGACCGTACATGGGAATGATCGAAAGTGGGTACAATTTAGGTCCCAGTACTTGACCTGAGACTCACCAAGATGGTCTGTAAGTGGACCTACAGACCGTAGGTCGAGTCAGTAATTAATTTTAATAGGGTATTTTGGGTATTTTCCTAATTATTCTATTCAATACTATGTCGTCTTACCTTCTATCCTATAACCTATATATATGTTTTTACCCCCAAATTACCCAATTGAACCCATTCTCCTAAATTCTGTAAGTTGATCAAAATTTCCCCCAATATTTCATGCTCCAAAGCTTGAAGAAGTAGTCTAGGGTTTCAAGATCAAGTCTCCAAATTTACCATTGATTGTGGGTTTTTGACATCAAGGTATTATAGTATTCACCTTTGGAGTTCTTTCCTCTATAGAGTTTCTAAATTCTCCAATTTTTTCAAATTATAATCTCCAATTGAAGTTAGGGTTTTATTCAATCTCATTAGTTCTTTTCAATTATGATCTAATTGATTGTTTTATACCTTTTTATGCATGAATTGAGATAATTACATGTTTTTAAGTTGAATACACTTGAACCCATGCATGATCCATGATTTCTTGATTTTGATTATATGATAAATCTTTTGAACTATTAAAGATTAATTTGTGAAGATGTGCATGGTCTTTATGAAATTGATGAAAATGCTTTATGGTTTCTTTGAGAGTGAAGCATCGATGTTGTTGTTGTTGTGAAAGGATTTCTCACATAAAGAATTCATAAGGTTGAATGGTTTTCTCACCTAAGATGAACTTAGATTTATGAGCTATTCTAATGCATTCTAGCTTAGTTTGGCTACTTGATGTGCCCTTCCATGGAATAGTAAAATTTAAAATTAGTGACTATTCTGTGGGATTATAATTAGCACCGAGTGGACAAGTGGAAATTCTTCATGTCCCATAAACTATGTGCCACCATAGGTTTGTCTTAGATAGACATTGGCTAGTGGATTGACCTAAGCTAGAAGTTCATCGTTCTTACCTTGGCAAGTAAGGACATATCTTTTCGGTGTGGGATAGACACTAAATTCAATGTAATAGCTCACATGGTCTATGTCGGTTAAAGGTAAACCTCCCACAATAATAAAATAAGGTTACTTTCTATATATGTATCTCAAATGTGTTTTTAAAATGTTCTGCTTGCATTGACCATGGTTATGATTTATGTTTTCTAACATGTTATTTTATGATTTAGTTTGGTCATTGCATGTCATATAAAGCCTCTTTTGATATGATTTCATAACTGATGTTGATTTGATATCATACCTAGTACATGTTATGTACTGACGCATACTATTGCCTACATTATTTCACTAATGTAGAGTCCGACGCTCCTACCTCCCATACTCGTGACTAGTGATCCCTTATTGAGCTTTGAAGATCGGTGAGTCCTCATTTTTCAAGGACCGAGACTCTTTTATTAATTTCATGTCTTTTCTTTTCAGATATTATATGTGATGTATGGGTTATGTCCCAATCACTCCTTTGATGTGATAGATGACTTTAAGACTTATGTTAAAATTCTGTTATTTTGTGTCAAACTGTGTCATATGAAATGCTACTTTTAAAATCTTTTGTTTCTATTATCTTTTATGATGTATGCTAAGTGGAATTTATAGGGCCTCTAGGGGTCTTATACGCCATGTCACGTCTAGTTTGTACTTTTGGTGGTGAAATAACCTTTAGGTAAGGGATAAACCGAGTGATAGGCGCTGAATTTCAACCCTTCTATACTAAGATACGTTCTTTCGAAACCTGAAATGTGACTAATTGGGTCCGACAATCTATGAAAGCATAAACAGAATGAAGCTAATCCTTCCCAAGAATTACATCAAAATCTCTAATGTCTAGTTCTACAAGGTCAGCCATACTGACTCTATGAGAAACTTAAATTGGGCGATTTTTATAAACTTGTTTAGCAATAATGGAGTCACCAATAGGTGTAGACACTGAAAAAGGTTCTAATTTTTTTTGATACTGACATCAAACTTAATAGACACATAAGGATTCACAAAGGATAATGTAGCACCTGGATCAATTAAGCACAAACATCTAACTAAAAGACTCATAAAATACTAGTCGCCACATCCAGAGAAACCTCATGATTCTGTCGAGTTTGAAGAGCATATATACTGTTCTGATAAGGAGCACCACCAGAACCAGAAGAAGCACTAGATTATTCATGTCGACCATCATTACCCTTTCTAGCCTGTGAAGGGCAATCTCTCAATCTGTGAGCCATCTTACCACAACCAAACCGAGCACCTGATCTAGCTAACAATTTTCTCGAATGGTTCTTCCCACACCTCCTACATAAGGGGAAATTCTGGCCACTAGGAGTACCACCTTGAGGCCTTATGGTAGACACCTTGTCCTTGTTGAACTTTTGAACCGGAGCATTTGAAGAGTTCAAGCCGGAGAACTTTTGCCGAAACTGAGAACATCCATGTCCACCGGACCTAGAATGAGATAAATCTCCAGTATCTTTCCTTACCCTCTTTTACTTTCTAGCCTTCTCCTTTAGCTTTTCCTCCTTAATTTGTTGGGCATGAGTCATCAACCTTGTGATATCTATCTCTTTGACTAACATGGTACTTTGACATTCTTTTACCACTAATTCGGACACATCAAAACAAAATTTCTCATACATGCTCTAAAGTCGGCAACAATTATCGGAGCATACTTGGAAAATTGAGTGAACTTCAATGAGAACTCCTTCACACTCATGTTGCCTTACCTTAAATTTATAAATTCTTGCACTTTAGCCTCTCTCATCTGAAGAGTTAAAAACATATCAAGAAACACCCCTTTAAATTTTTCCCAATCCAAGGGACCCGCATCCATTGGCTTTCTTCCTTCCATTGAACATACAAAACTTGACGAATCCCTTTCAATAGATAAGCAGCCAAATCCACCATCTCCACCGAAGTAACACCCATAGTGAGCACAATCTTATAGATTCCCTCAATGAACTCTTATGGATCCTCATTCACATTCAAACCATGAAATTCTATAGGATTCATCCTCATAAAGTCTCTAACCTTTCTAACCACCGTACCCACAATTGGGTTCATAGGAGCTACAACTTTCATATTAGCTTGTTCCGTCATAGATTTGGACAACTTGGAAAACAAACCTAAACTTAAGACGTAAGACTTGCTTGGCTAATGGATCAACCAGAGCTTGGGGAACTTTGGGTTCGACAAAATCATTAGAATTTTTTCTCAACGAAGCTCTTCTTGGAGGTATATTCTGAAAATCATAAAACAAGAGTTAGGAGGTAGACCCTTATAGAGTTTAACGATACTGCACCACTTTAGAGTAAAGAAACATGGATACTATCCAAAATGGCTTGTAGCCTCCTATTCATAAATGTGTAGAGCTTGACACTTATGAACAAGATTCTAGTCAGCGTGACTTGTCAAACTCCTAGAACCTTTATAAAATTGGCGATGCTCAAATTAGTCGAGAAAACTATTTGTTGAGTAAGCGATCACTAGCAATAAAAATACCCAATAAGAGAGTCAAGGTTGAATCCCACTAGGTGTGATATAATTGTAAGAATTCTATTATGAAATTAAGATGCAAACCAATTTATTGTAGAAACTAGAAAAAATGGGTTTATGTTTCCACCAATTTTAATAAATGTGATTTGGAATCTATTATCAATACTCAACTAAAAACAGGGATCTGGACATGTAAAAGATGATTTAGGGGTGTGGAGTTGGTCTCAACATCAAATAGCGGTACAAGTGCTTGCTCAATAAAGCTAAATAATCACGGATAGACTGGGTAATCGTTAATGACACAAATATTCTTTCGTTCTTAATGCATAATATCATAGAATCTTCTTTCAGTCTCATCCATGTAAAATATAAATCAACCTAATACCTTACTAAAATCTCTCTTTCAAGTAGATTTGATAATTAGAATTAAACTGCAATTTCTCTTTCGAGAAAACTTATAACACTCAAATTATCCTCAAAACCCATTAAGAGAATAAGCAGTCACTGTCAAATAAAATCCCCAACTAATAGTCGGGGTCAAAATCCATAGGGAGTGATATAGTTCAAAGAATTCTATCTAGAAATTAAAGTCGTAAATCAATTCATTTGTAGCAAGTAAGAAAAAAGGGTGAATGATTTTGTTTTTAACGAAAAGGGAATGATCGACTAGTTTTCAAAAAAAATCGATTTAACTTATAATTTGAAGAAAAATCGATCTTTTAAAAGAAAAAGTCGCCACTTAATTTTTGAAAGAAATTACGAAAACTTAAGGTTTTCAAGAGATTTAAAAAGATTAAAATCAATTGAAATTCAAAGGGGGTTCGGGGTTCAATTTACATTTCGAGAAGGTATTAAGCATTCGAAATGTCCGCTAACTTGTGGTTGACCGACGATTTGACTAAAATATTTGACTAATTCAGAAAGAAGATTAATTAAGTAATGAAACTCACTTTTTATTTTTTTATTTTTTTGGGAGGAAATAAGTTAAAGGGAAATTTTTTATGAAAAAAATAAAGTAACTAATGATAATGAGACAAATAATAAAATATAAATATAAATAAATAAGTAATAAATAAAAATATAAATATTTTAAAATGGAACATAAAAAAGGAAAGAAATGACTATCTTTTGGGTAGTTAATTAAATTAAAACCAAATCACAAACAAAAGTCCAATGAATAAACAAGAAAAGGGAAGAAATATTAAATTTGGGCCTTTGGCC
>JAJONR010001482.1:0-99220 GCA_029582245.1 Solanum etuberosum | reverse complement strand
CATATCATATTCCCCTTGTCCTAGCTATAAAAAAATAACTATAGCTGATGGTTCAGTTATTACTGTAGCTGGACAAGGAGATATACCACTTGGAAAATTCTTGATACTTAAAGATGTCCTTCATATCCCAAAGTTATCTGCAAATCTCATTTCTATCCAGAAACTCACCAAAGATTCCAAATGCCAAGTAACTTTTTCCCTTCATATTGCTTATTTCAGGAACAGAACACGAATGAGATGATTGGGCGTGCTAGTGAGAAAGGTGGTCTTTATTGTTTGGATTTCCACAATGGTGAATATATATCTAAGAATTCCTTGTCTAGTTCATTCTTGTCTGAATCTATCATGTCTAATAAAGAGAAAGTATGGCTTTATCATCGTAGGCTAGGTCACCCATCCTTTTATGTAATCAAAAGGATGTTTCCATCTTTGTTCAAAGATTTGATTGTTGAGTCTTTTCATTGTGATAATTGTGAAATTGCAAAACACAAACGTGTTTCCTTTCCAATAAGTCACAAAAGATATCAAATTCCTTTCTCTCTTATTCATAGTGATATTTGGGGACCCTCTCCCATTCCTAATATTTCTGGTGCTAGATGGTTTGTTTCATTTATTGATGATTGTACAAGAGTTACGTGGATCTATTTGCTAAAGCAAAAATTAGATGTCAGTCAAATTCTTCCTACCTTTTTTAATATGATCAAAACCCAATATGATGTGCCAATTAAACGATTCGATCTGATAATGCCAAGGACTACTTCAATCAAAACCTCTATGTTTTCTTCCAAAAAGAGGGAATTATTCATGAATCTTCATGTGTCAATACTCCTCAACAAAATGGAATAGCAGAGAGAAGAAATGATTTGTTACTTGACATTACTAGATCACTATTGTTTCACAAAAAGGTGCCAAAATAGTATTGCGGGGAAGCTGTCCTAACTGCTGCACATCTTAGTAACAGAATACCATCAAGAATTTTGAACTTTCAAAGTCCGCTTGATACTCTTAGAAATTTCTTTACAAATTTTGAAATATCTAATAGATTGGTTCCTAGAATCTTCGGAAGTGTTTCCTATATTCATATTCATTCTCAAAATAGAGGCAAATTAGACCCATGTGCTCTTAAGTGTGTTTTCATAGGATATTCTCCTACTCAAAAGGTTACAAGTGTTATCAACCATCATCAAAGAAATTCTTTGTTTCAAAGGATGTCACATTTGATGAGAGTGAATCCTTTTTTAATCATTCTTACAATCAGGGGGAGTCATTGAAGGGAGAGTAACCTTTAGACTTGTCACTATTTGATTTGTCCATTACTAGTCGTGCCAAATCCTTGCCTAAGTCACCATTTCTTCGGTCACATGAGCCTATAAATCCAAATGAGCCCATTGATCCCTATCCGAATATAGATAATGGAATTCTAGAAAACAATCTACCATTACAGGTATATTCTAGAAGAAAGAGACTAACTGATCAAACTACTCGGTTGCAATCATCTCCTCATGTTACTGCTCCTAATACCCATCTTGAACTTGTTGAACCATCAGAAACACCACACCAAACTGATCATGAAGAAGAATTTAACCAACCTAATGACCTTGACCTTCCCATTGCACTCAGAAAAGGAACCAGAAATTGCACACAACACCCTTTGAGCCTCTCCGTGACATATCAAAATCTATCCCCAAGTCATAAATCTTTTCTCTATAACCTCCACACAATTCCTATCCCCAGAAATTGGTCTAAAGCATTAGGAAATAGAGAATGGGAGAAAGCTACAAAGGTATAAATGGAAGCGTTGGAGAAAAACAAAACTTGGGATATTGTGGAATTACCAAAAGGAGAAAGGTTGGTCGGGTGCAACTGGGTGTTTACGGTGAAATATAGGTCAGATGGATCCATAGAAAGATATAAAGTGTGTTTGGTAGCAAATGGTTATACACAAACCTATGGAATTGATTATTTTGAGACTTTTTCCCCAAGTGGCAAAAATAAATACAGTGAGAATCTTATTATCATTGGCTGCAATTTTTAATTGGAACCTACAACAATTTGATATAAAAAATGCCTTTTTACATGGAGACTTAGATGAGGAGATCTATATGGAGGTGCTACCTAGTTTTGAAAGCAAGAAGGGAATGGTGTGTAGACTGAAGAAGGCACTCTATGGATTAAAGCAATCACCTCGTGCATGGTTTGGAATATTTACAAAGGTTATGATCAAGCTAGGGTATCGACAAAGTCAAGGAGACCACACCTTGTTCATACGACACTCAAAAATAGGAAAGGTGACATCATTGTTGGTTTATGTGGATGACATCATAGTAACATGTGATGATTCAGAGGAGATACAAAATTTGAAGAAGTGTTTACTCAAGGAATTTGACATCAAAGAGCTTGGAAAATTAAAGTATTTTTTAGGAATCGAAGTGGCACACTCAAAACAAGGAATCTTTATTTCCCAACAAAAATATGTGCTTGATTTGCTGAAAGAAACAGGAAAATTAGGGTGTAAACCAGTGGCTACACCAATTGAATATAATCATAGATTGTGCAATGCTCCAGAATATTCTGTGGTAGATAAAGGCTTGTATCAAAAGCTTGTAGGGAAATTTATTTACTTGTCCCATACAAGGCCAGACATTGCATTTGCTGTAAGTGTTGTTAGCCAATTTATGCATGATCCTAGAGAAATGCATCTTCAAGTTGTCAATCGGATTCTACAATATCTTAAAGGAAGTCCAGGAAAAGGAATATTATTCAAAAGAGGAGGAGACATGGTTTTAGAGGCTTATACAGATGCGGACTATACTGGTTCATTAGTGGATCGAAGGTCAAGTTCTGGATATTGCACTTTCTTTGGAAGAAATCTGGTGACTTGGAGGAATAAAAAAAAAAATTTAGTAGCTAGATCAAGTGCAAAATGTGAGTTTAGATCTATGGCTATGGGAGTTTGTGAGTTGTTATGGTTAAAGATAATCCTTGATGATTTGAAAATAAGATGGGAAGGGCCTATGAGACTATATTGTGACAATAAATCAGCAATAAGTATATCTCATAATCCTGTACAACATTATCGTACTAAGCATATTGAGGTAGACATACATTTCATTAAGGAGAAATTAGATACTGGACTCATTTGTACGCCATTTGTATCTACAAAAGATTAGCTGGCTGATGTTTTAACAAAAGGACTTCCAAACAATGTGTTTCAAGATCTAATAAGCAAGCTAGGAATGAAAGATATCCATTCACCCGCTTGAGGGGGAGTGTTGGCTGATAAAGGATTTCCAAGAAGATATTTTTGTTATAAAAATATGATCTTCTAAGATCTTAGGATTATTGTGGTAATCTAGAATATCATATCTCTGATTCTCTCTCTTAATGTAAAATATATGATTCTGATTTTGTGGGATTTAGGTGATTCTATTCCACAATTTCTTATGTACATATAAAGCCATGTATATGACATAGAAACATATGAATGAAATTATTGAACAATCTTATTCCACATGAGGGGCGCTTGACTGGGAATGGAGTTTAATAAAGAAAAAGAAAGTTCTAACACATAGAAAAGTACTTTTTAGTTAGAACATGTGATCTAAACATGTCATGACATTATCGTCGCCTATAAGAGCATGTTACTAATGGTAAATGGAAAATTAAAGATCTTCCAAATATAGAAACGTTCATTCTTTATGGTTTAGATATTGTTCTTTTCTTTTTCTGAAATGGCTTATTTGCTACTGCTTTGATATGCTTTTACTTGAGCTGAGGGTCTTTTAGAAACAACCTCTCTACCTTAACAAGGTAGGGGGTAAGGTCCCAGATCCCACTTGTGGAATCACACATGCTATATTGTACATAATAACAAGTAAAATCGTGGGTTTAATAATTTACACAGTTCTACCAACAAGAAGTCATCTTTTTGGAATAGAATAATAAACAAAGACCATTGAGATCAATAATATACACAACTACCAACAAGGAACAAACATAAATGAAGGAAAACAATCAAGCTAGAAAAGCACTTCATCCGTTCTCAGTTATATGACACTTTTTATGACCGTGGTGTCTGGGCTAGCTTTCACGCACCTCGACTAATTCCATGGGATACCTGTCATCTTCCACCAGCAACAGGTACCGGGTAACTCTGTCACCAAGACTAGGACAAATGGAAAAAATCACCTATTATTTTGTCTCCACTGAAAATTAAACCTAAGACCTCATGGTTCTTAACCATTTCATTGACCACCAGGACACACCCTATAAGAGCATGTCACTAAGGGTAAATGGAAAAGTTAAAGAACTTCCAAATATAAAAATGCCCATTCTTTTTGGTTTTGATACTACTCTTTTTTTTCTTCTAAAATAGCTTATTTGTTCCTGCTTTAATATGTTTTACTAGAGCCGAGGGTCTTTGGGAAACTACCCCTCTACCTTCACAAGTTAGTAGGTAAGGTCCCAAACCCAATTGTGCAATTACACATGGTATGTTGTACATATTAACAAGTAAAATCATAATTTTAATAATTTACACAATTCTACAAATAAAAAGTCATCTTTTCGGAATAGACTAATAAACAAAGATTGTTGAAATTAATAATATACACAACTACCAACAAGGAACAAACAAAGATGAAGGAAAACAATCAAGCTAAAAAAACACTTCATAATTTCTTAGTTATATGACATTTTTTTATGACTGTGGTGTCTGGGCTGGCTTTTACACACCTCGACTAATTCCATGAGATACATGTCATCTCCCACCAGCAACAGGTACCAAGTAACTCTATCACCAAATGGTTCTCAACCCATTCATTAACCATTAGGCCACACCCTATAAGAGCATGTCACTAAGGCTAACTGGAAAAGTTAAAGAACTTCCAAATATAAAAATGCTCATTCTTTTTGGTTTTGATACTACTCTTTTCTTTTTTCTAAAATGGGTTATTTGTTCATGCTTTAATATGTTTTACTAGAGCCGAGGGTCTTTGGGAAAGAACCCCTCTACCTTCACAAGGTAGGAGGTAAGGTCCCAGACCCCACTTGTGAAATTACACATGGTATGTTGTACATATTCACAAGTAAAATCGTGGATTTAATAATTTACAAAGTTCTACCAACAAGAAGACATCTTTATAGTATAGACTAATAAACAAAAGACTATTGAGATTAATAATATACACAACTACCAACAAGGATCAAGCAGAAATGAAGAAAAACAATAAGCCGAAAAAGCACTTCATCAGTTCAGAATGTGGTGTCTGGGCCAACTTTCACGCACTTCGACTAATTTCACGGGATAGCTGCCACCTCCCACCAGCAACAAGTACTAAGTGACTTTGTCACAAGGTTAAGACAGAGGAGGAAGAATCACCTAGTGTTTTTTTGTCTCCACAGGGAATCATAACCTAATATCTCATGTTTCTCAACCACTTCATTGACCACCAAGCCACACCCTTAGCTGGTACATGACACTTCTATAAGAGTCACATATTTTATTCGACTATAATTTTAGAATATTAAAAGTTATTGACTTTTCCCTCTTTCAAGTTGTTTAGATAAATTAATAAAAAAATAAACAATCATGCACACCAATAATTGAACAATCCCACCGACGTAATCAGAAACATATAGGAATCAATTAAGATATACATGAAGATTTAAAAAGATCCAAACCAGCATGAGATTGAAAAGGGTGCTCTGATCAACTTTGACGAATTCAACATCGAAAGTCTTTAGATCCTCGTTAGCGGTCTTATCTTCAGCTTTAGGAACCTCCACATGGCGCTTGCAGTATTCGATGACCTTGGCTAAGATCTTGCTAGTAACGTTGGGTAGAGGGATGCTGGTGTTAGCGCAACCATCATCCATCATATGTTTAATTGTCTGCAATTCTAGCGCCACCGCCTCATCGACCTCAAAGGTCTCTCTGTTGAAGCTCCTCAAAATGATCATCTTTGAAGGAGAATTATGAACCGATCCACAAACCCTAATTGTAGGCTAGAGAGAAGAAAAAGAGGCAAGAGTGAGAAAACCCTGTAGTATTTGCTACTTATATTACTTTTATTTATTTATATTTAATTTTTTTTTATATTATCCCTTATTTAGAAATGACAGCTTCTTGGACGAACACGTCATTATAGAATTGGACCAAAAGCTATTTAGATTGTACTGTGATGCTTTTAATATTTTGCTATTTGTGGCCCTATTTTATTGACTATTAAATTTCATTTATTTTTTGGGAGACATCTTTATTGTGAAATATCACACGTGTATTTATTTGGTTATTCATTATACTTACTACAAAATATAGACCTTGGCTTTCTCTTTCCACTTCCCATAGGTTCAAATATCTCTTCATCTACTCAAAGCTCTCTTCATCTTCCATTTTCTGAAAGTGTTGCTGCAGTTTAAGGTATTTCTTCTCCCTTTATTCTTCTTCTCTCTTCAATTTTCTTTGTGCTCAAATATTAAAAAGAGAATGGCAGTTCTTATTATGTATTTTGATTCTCTTTTTTTTTGTTTCTTAGAATATGTACACTTAGCTATTTGAACCCCAACGGCTACAAGGGATAATTAAGTTGAGGTTCTCTAGATTCTCTTTTCGTTTGTCTTACTTTCAAACATGATATCAGAATCAGCGTAAAACTTAATCCTCTGTGCAAATACCAGCAGAGAAGAAACTCCTGTCCAGTGTGCATTATTCCAATGACTGTGCAATAATTAGTCAGAATCAGTGGGCGTTGAGCCTCAACCAATACCACCACTTTGTTGGAACTCTTCGACAATCCAACCCTAGAAATCCATTATCATCATACTCTTTACATGTTGTCACACGCCGGGAAGAAGTCTGATTTGTCGGTGAGATTCACCCATGTGCCGGTGCGTGCGAGGGAGTCCAATGATTCTTTGGCGACGTTCATTCTTCTGTGGAACTCACCTCCTCAATTCAACATCACCCATCCATGTTCCACTACTTTCTGACAATTTTCCAACTAGGCAGTCCACTTCTCCGGCTAGTACTGATACATAATTTACATATGGGATATAAATGATAGAATTCGTTAGGGATAACATGTCAGCATTTTAGTTGGTTATGTTAGTTAGGAGTTTTTGAATGCACTAAGGGGAGAAAGTTTGTTAGTGGCAGTTGGCCTCAACCAAGTTAGATATGATCCAAGTACATCTATCTGGAGAAGTAATCCTCTAT
This sequence comes from Solanum etuberosum, assembly GCA_029582245.1. Lineage (NCBI taxonomy): Eukaryota > Viridiplantae > Streptophyta > Magnoliopsida > Solanales > Solanaceae > Solanum > Solanum etuberosum. Next base: position 92,004 of record JAJONR010001482.1, on the reverse strand, counting down.
TAACTGATCATGAATACATTTATATTTGTCTCACTTGCAATCCATTACTTCGATATTTCTCTTCCCTCATTTGTCTCAATTACATTTCACTTGAATATCTCTGTAGGTTTCCTGTTTTAGATTAGAATTCTCGAGTCTCCAGTTGAGTTCCTGCAATTCTGTTAACAGTGGTATCAGAGCTATTGAATCCTTGGCATCAATAGAAAAGGGAACTACTAAGACAATTGGAGAACCAACCAGTGGAACCCCTACTTTACCGTTAGGGGAATTGTGTGAGATGATGCAGAATATGATAGCATAGGTGAAATTTTAAATATACAGATGTTGAAATAGGATAAACAAAAAACTTGGGCACTCGCATCCTGTAGATGAAGTCACTTTGAACTTTGTCAAAAACATGCATCTTATCCCTTTTAAGAATTAGCTGTAGTGATCATCAAGCTATTTGGTTTTTAGGCAATCACCATCATGTGATGGTATCTATGCACAAATTCAACCATCACTTTCACAAGCTGAAGGTAGCAGGGAAAACAGAGACATAAAAGTTGGAAGCTCCAAAGTTAAGAAGTTAAATTACCATTTTACCCTTATTCTAAAACCAAATGTTATTAAAATAATTAATTAATTAAATAGTAAATTGTCACGCCCCGAGCCTATACCCTGGACGTAACTGGCACTCGAAAACCATTGCTGGTTCCCAAACGAACCCTTAGCTTGGCTCATTACTCAACGGAAGACATCACTCAAGCAAAAATGAAAACTCATGATGCAAAAATAAATTTAAAAACTTAATTTAAACTCAACTCCAATAATCGTCTGAAAATAATTTAACAAGTATTAGTTAAATGCTTCATGAACTCTAGACATTACAACAACAAATGGAATAATGATAGACTCCTCGATTTTTACAGAAGGATTATCGGGGCAAGACCCACGAGATCCTAACAAACTGAAAGTAAAAGGGGAACTCTCAAGAAGCAAGGAGGCTCACCAAAGCTAACTGGAACTGCAAATGGTATCAATGGAGCATCTGTTGATAACCTTGAATATATGTATCTGCATCATAAAAAGATGCAGGCCAAATGGCGTCAGTACATTGAATGTTTGAGCATGTAAGGGAAATTCTAAAGCATTAACATAAGCTTGAACTGATAGAAAATAAACATACTTACCTCTTCTCAAACTCACTCAACTCAACTCAAACTCAACTCAAGGATAGGATACTCAACTCAAGGATAAGATACTCAACTCAAAGATACTCAACTCAAGATACTCAACTCAAATGTACTCAACTCAAGATACTCAAGGATAAAACAACAATAAAATATGCAATATATGTAAAACTTTTAAAACAATAAATAATAACTCAATTGTATGTAAAAATACAATAATAACTCAGATGTATGTAAAATACAGTAGTTGTTGACACCCAATTTTGGACCTCCACAATATCAATTAGTTATCGAGCTTCTTCAATTTCAAGTGATTTAAAATAATTAGTTTATTTAAATAGAAATAAAAGGTTTTTGTTTTGAAAAATATAATAGCTCTTATTTGGGAGATTCTCTAACCGACAACTATCAGTATGTTCTATGTGATGATACAACATCTCGCCCACGCTGTCAGAACTGTCCTATACCTTGCCTGAGTATAAGACATCCTCAACTAGGTGGATCCACTAAGCTATGATTAAAAGCAGTAATGAATCATCTAAAAAGTATGACCCTTTTTACCCATGTTGGCATACATGGTTTATGAGGACTTTGAGTTTTCTAAACTCGTCCCCATTTCGATGCTCAATACTACTCCCAATAATATAACTCATGCTCATATGTTTAAAAATATTTCTTCATCCTCAAAATTTGAGATTATTACTCAAAAGGTTCTCATAAAAGAGATAGTGCTCAAAACTCCTTATGAACTCATTTGGAAATCAAAGTTTCCTCTCATCTTAAATGTAAAAAAATTTACTCTTGGGAATACTTAGTTCCCTTATATTCATTTTAAAAATGAAACTCGACTCTCCTCATCCTCATACTCATTCACTCAAGTCTTTAAAAAATTTATAAATAATTGTAAGAGACTTCTCAAAATAGAGTTCATGCCGAATTATGGACGTGAACGACTCAATTCTAGGGTTTCAATAACCATACATAGAACTCAATACTCGAAACTCAATAACTTCAGAACTCAAAGACTCAATGATACTACTCATCTCAAGAATGCTCGACTCATAGGGTTCATGTGGAATTATGGGCATGAACAACTCAACTCAAGTACCTTCATGTATAACATATGGTAGTCCCATAATTAGGAATATAATCTCAAAAGGATTAGGAACTCAATAAGAACTTAGAACTCGAAGATACTACTCCTCTCAAAGATACTCAATTTATGGAGTTCATGCGGAATTATGGGCATCAACGACTCGACTCAAGGATATCAATAATAATGTAGACTCATGAATACACTCTTCTCATTCTCATACTAACTTACTTGAGTCTTGAAACAATTTATAAGTAATTGTAGAAGACTCCTCGAAAAGACTCAAAGGGACTTTCTGAAACTTTACTCTTAACTCTACCTCAAATTTGAATTATGAATTCAAGGATCATGATTATGATATATAGGATTTCTCGATGATTAGATGTAGTTTGGATAGTTAAAATCAAGAAGTGATCGATGACACAGTTTAATAGAACTCAAACTGAAAGAAGGACGGAAGAGTAGGGACCTGGCGACCCTGACGCACTGACTGGCGCGATGCGCCATCCCCTACACTTTAGAACCCCTTCAGTGGCGCACTGCAGGTGCGGTGCGCGCCACCCCTTCCCCAGGTCATTTCGATGAATTTTCTTCTCAATTTTCCAGCCCTACCTCATCTAGATTCGAATGATTTCCTCCAAATTAACTTAGATTCATATAATAAAAACACTTAGATAAAAACCCCACTCAAAACCTACCAAAACAAATCACTCATTCGCAAGACCCTCACCTCAAGAACTCAACAAGACTCCATTGAAAGAGATGAAGCCAAAACCTCAAGAACTCAAATCATTCAACCTCAAGAGTAAAAATTTACGGATAAAAATTACATTTTTGGCATGTGGGTGAACGAATCCAACACTATGAGAACTTACATACCTCAAAGAACTAGGTTCTTGGCGAAATCTAGGATGAACGTTTGAAACCTTGAACTTTTTCTCCTCTTGAATCTTCTCTCTAAACCTAAATGTTTTGGGGATGAATAAAACTGATTCTAATCAGTTTAGACCCTAAATTAGGTGTAATTCACGCTTAGACTAAGTGGGGTTAAGGAAAAGACTATAATACCCCTCCTTAGTTTGGGTGAAAAAGGCCCTATTTAGAGAGGCTGCACTCAAAGGGTCATATCTCCCTCATCCGAACTTGGATTTTAGCAAACTTGGTGGCATTGGAAAGATGACTCAAAAATATTTGATTTGATACATCATGGGCCACCTAACTCATTATGTGCTAAAATTTAAGGTCATTTGAAGTTGACCCAAAACTTAAAAGAACTTACGGATGACTTGAATGAATTTCTCTCTAGTTCTTTTTAGAACTCGAGGTGCTACATCTAGTGACCTTGACACCTAAGAAAATTTAAATTCCTTGGTAAAATCTAACTAATTATGAAACATGGTTTGAGGCTTAGCTCGAAAAATTTTGGGGTGTTACATTATCTCCTCCTTGGGATCATTCGTCCTCAAATGACGGCTGGACTAGGTATGGAGCGGGGTTACTCTTACTATCTCTTCTGACTCATGAACTTGCCTACTAACATAGGCTGAACTGATTCATACCAAGAGTTGGGACTTCCTGAAGCACCTAAGTCAAGAACGATGATGTTATGAACATAGTCACGCTCTTTCTGAAGTTACCTTATCTGCACCAATGGAAGTCTGGACATGAAGTAAGAATCGGAATACCTTGCCCGGGCTAATTTGACTACTAGCTATTAAGCTTAGTGACACTCCTTAACTACGCTCTTCTTTTCTTATTACCATACCTCATTGGTTGCAACTCATAGCTCCCACAAGGGTACATGACTTCTCTTACCAAGGTATGAGTCTAACGACACGCTCTTACTATATTCAAGCTTAACCCAAATCCTAAGGTTTGGGTTCTATACCTCTCTATAGGGAATCTCATCCCAAGAATATTACTCTTTACCACCATATTTAATCAACATTGGGATTGGGCTCATATCAAGAACCATCTAATGTTTAACAACACCACATTCAAGCTTAGTGTCTAACAACTCCATGAACTCCTACTAACCAGCTCTTTAAGAAGTTCTCATTCTCCGATCATCTCTGCATACCAACTAGAATTTCCCGCATTACTACTCGGAACCAACTAAGGGCTCTCATTTAACTATTTCTCATAGTAAAACCTCATCCTCCTCTTCCTCATTTTTTAACCTTAGATGGGATTATCACACCATCATTATAACGATAAGAACATTAACCTTCTCCTTCTAACATCACTCCACTACTAAAAAGACCTCTGAAAAGATATCTCCCTTACTCTTTTGAACTCATTGCTATCTTATTCTCAACACTTGAATTGATTTCCCATCTTATCATCTCCCTCTTAGGTTTAAGTTGACAATTGTAAGCTATAGACCTATTCCATCATCTCTAAACTGGTCTACATCCCCCAATAATATAACTCATGATCATATGTTTAAAAACATTTCCTCGTCCTCAAAATTTGAGATTATTACTCAAAAGGTTCTCATAAAAGAGATAGTGCTCAAAATTCCTCATGAACTCATTTGGAAATCGAAGTTTCCTCTCATCTTAAATGTATAAACATTTACTCTTGGGAATACTTAGTTCCCTTATATTCATTTTTAAAATGAAACTCGACTCTCCTCATCCTCATACTCATTCACTCAAGTTTTTAAACATATTATAAATAATTGTAAGAGATTTCTCAAAATAGAGTTCATGCCAAATTATGGACGTGAACGAATTAATTCAAGGGTTTAAATAACCATACATAGAAATCAATACTCGAAACTCAATAACTTTAGAACTTAATGACTCAATGATACTACTCATCTCAAGAATACTCGACTCATAGGGTTCATGCAGAATTATGGGCATGAACAATTCAACTCAAGGACCTTCATGTATAACATATGGTAGTCCCATAATTAGAAATATAATCTCAAAAGAATTAGGAACTAAATATTCAAGAACTTAGAACTCGAAGATACTACTCCTCTCAAAGATACACAATTTATGGAGTTCATGCGAAATTATGGGCATGAATGACTCGACTCAAGGATATCAATAATAATGTAGACTCATGAATACACTCTTCTCATTCTCATACTCACTTACTCGATTCTTGAAATAATTTATAAGTAATTGTAGAAGACTCCTCAAAAAGACTAGAAAGGACTTTCTCAAACTTTACTCTTAACTCTAACTCGAATATGAATTATGAATTCAGGGATCATGATTATGATATATAGGATTTCTTGATGATTAGATCTAGTTTAAATAGTTAAAATTAGGAAGTGATCGACGAAACAATTTAATAGAACTCAAACAGAAAGAAGGACGAAAGAGTAGGGGACCTGGCGACCCTGGCGCACTGAGTGGCGTGGGGCGCCAGCCCCTAAACTTCAGAATCCCTTTGTAACACCCCATAAATTAGTAGGCTAAACTAGAGCTTAACGTGAGGGTTAGAGTCATGAATGTAGCTCCCCATACTTAAGAACATAGGTTTTCATGTTAAGACGTCAAAGTACAACCCCTCAAGGACCAACTATGGGCCCTTGAGGAGGACCCCTAGAGGCTGCCTGGGCAGTGACCAATGGCAGGGCCCACGTGCCATTGGTGGGTCCACACCCCATTGGTGGGCAGTCGTGGGTGAGCCCATGGCACTGTCTAAGGTAGTGACCCATGGGACCAGGACCCACACCTCGTGGATGTGTCCACGCTCCGTAGGAGGAGGGTCGAGGGTCAAGGACCCAATTTGCCAAGCTCTAGTAACCCAACCCACGTTCACCAGCATACCTCATGGGTCCATCTACGACCTGTGGTCGTGGTGTCGTGGGTGGTGACCTGGGGATGCCTTGGTGAATTAGTTTAAGGGTACTTTGGGGTTTCCGGTTTTAATTAATATTAAGTGACGTTGTTTTATTCTAATTTAGACGAACTATATAAGGATTTTATACCCCTAAACTAAGTCATGCAACTCATTATTTCTAAATTCCCAAAACACTTCATCGTCTCCAAAAATTCTCTCTCTAGAACTCAAGGAAGAAGAAGAAGGAAGTTGGGGCTAGGGTTTCAAGGAAGCAAGGTTTTTCTACTCAAATTCGTAGGGATTCATTGCTAAGGTATGGTAGTCCTTCATCCATGGATAGATTTTATCCATGGAGTCCCTCCAAATTCAATTTCAAAACTAGAAATTCCCCAAAAGTTAGGGTTTGATTCCAAACTCATGGATTCCTTTCAAATTCGTTTATAATGATTGAATTATGATAAATTATGTATAAATTGATGATTTTATATGGTTTTATGTTCAATTCCTCAAAAATCCATGGAATCCCCCTATTTTCCCAATTATGATTTTGTAATGTGGGTATTGATTGATAAAAGGAGAATGTTATAGAATTATGCATGTAGTGATTGAGTTACTTGAATTATGATTATATCCATGTATAATGTAGTTAATTCTAGATGTGTTGATTGAATATGATCTTTGATCCTTGAAGGGCAAGGTATGAGAATTATGCATTATTATGAGATTTATGTATATGCTTTAAGAACACTTTGAGAGTAAAGTGATTATGATTATTATCTTGTTGTTGTGTTGTTGAAAGGATATTATCACACACACACCTATGTATGAATATGATATGATGTGAAAGGTTTTCTCACAATATGATGATTCTAAGGTTGAAAGGCTTTCTCATCTATTTGAATCTAAGAGCTATTCTATGAATTATGTTGGATTGAGTGTCAAGACATTCCTTCCATGATTATGAATTAACTCAAGACTTAATATGAACTCCGTGGGAATTAATGCTTAACACCGAGTGGATATTGTATATGAGATGGAAGCTTTTACCTTAGTTGAGTCCGTTTTCCGAATGAAAGCTTTTACACTAGTTGAGTCCGGCTTTCCAATGGGATCCTTTTACACTAGTTGAGTCCGGGTTCCTAAGGTATGTCTCATGAGATGGAAACCTTCTACCCTAGTTGAGTCCGGGTTTCTAGTAGCAATCTCCTTGTTCAATTAACTATGTGCCCTCATAGGTTATTTAGCTAATGGATCCACCTAAGCTAATTGTATGGTTCTACCTTAGGCAAGTAGAACAACCTTTTTCGGTGTGGATAACACCGAATTCCATGTTAAGCTCACATGGTCTATGTCGGTTAAGGCTTATTCCCACATAATAACTATACGAACATGAATATAATTGATGGCCTAAAGAGATTTACTTATCATGGGTGAGATTTATGGGGTCTTATTCATGCATTGCACAAGTAAGCTTTAAGGTTGTTTATGAAGTGCTTATTTTATGATGATTATGACTATGTTGATTATGTTTATGACTTATGCTCTCTAAACTCTCAAATGCTGTTTAAACTTAGTAAATTGCGTACATTCAAATGAAATGTCCCTTTTAGCATGTTTTCAAATGATTTATGCATGGCTATCATGCTTAGTGTATTTTTGTACTAACGCCTACTTTTCCTACATTTTCCCCAAGTGTAGGGTCCGGTTCTCAAGGTGATCATCATAGTGGCTAAAGCTTGGATTTTCTTATTCTCCTAGCTTGTTGGTGAGTCCTCATGGTTCGAGGACAGATGTTGTCTCATTGTAGTTTCATTTTTTGTATTTTCTTTTCGGACTATGTTGTATGGGATGTGTCCCTTTTTCATTCAAAGACATTGTATTAGATGGCTATGTTGAGACTTAGAGTCTAGACTTCCGCTTTTATTTTATGAAAATTTTAGACTTGAAATGCGTTTTTACTATTATTGTTCTATTGCTTATGTTATGATATGCTAAGTGGCTTGATTGGAGTCCTTCGGGGTTCTATACGCCATGTTACATCTAGGAAGTACCCCTGGGTCATGACAAACTTGGTAATTAGAGCACAAGGTTTAGAATGATTCTAGGATTATGTCTCATAAGCCACGTCTAATAGTGTCTTGTTCGTGAGTGTGAAGCACGCCAAATTTATGAATGAGAAGCTACAAGATGCTTAGGAAATTCCACTTCTTTCATCATTCTTAAGTCGTGCGATAGAGTTTAACTCTATAAGATCTCTCTCATAATCCTTTCCCTATGTTCTTCAGGATATGAATACTAGAAGGGCTAATGCAAGAAGGATGGAGGGTGACAATGTGAATGAAGGAGCTCCTTCTCAAGATCCTCAAGCTCCGGTTGATTCTTTGGTCGAGAATGTTACTCATGCGGAGTTTAGGGTGACTTTGCAAGTTTTGGCTCAAGCCATGAAGTCTCAAACCAATAGAGAGGTGATTGCTCCCGTGAACCCTAATATGAATTCCGCGGCTTCAAGAGGGAGGGACTTTGCAAGAATGAACCCTCCGGAGTTTTATGGCTCCAAAGTTGAGGAGGATCCTCCAGAATTTGTGGAAGAGGTTTATAAAGTACTTGTTGTCATGGGGTGACTTCGGTAGAGAAAGCGGAGTTAGCCGCTTACCAATTGAAAGGTGTTTCTCAAGTATGGTATAATCAATGGAAGGCTGGTAGGCCGGTAGGAGCGGGTCCCATAGAGTGGGAAGTGTTTAAAGTGGCGTTTCTTGATAGGTTCTTTCCCCGAGAGTTGAGGGAAGCTAAGGTGGAAGAGTTCATTAACCTTCATCAATGAGGTATGCGTGTGAAAGAGTATGCCCTAAAGTTCACCCAACTATCCAAGTATGCTCCAACTATGGTGGCGGATTCAAGGGATAAGATGAGTAGGTTTTTTACGGGCGTGTCCGACTTGGTAGTCAAAGAATGCCGTACGGAAATGCTCCATCATGATATGGATATCTCACGTCTTATGGTGTACGCCCAACAAATGGAGGATGAGAAACTCAAAGAAAAGAATAGGGAGGTGAAAAGAGCTAGGACCGGTGATGGAAACATCTGCAATGCTAGGTCTGATGGACAAGGTCGACCAAGGTTTAAACAAAGGTTTTCCAACCAAGGCTCCTCTAGTGCTCCAAGGGTCTACAAAGATAGGGTTTCCAACTCTAAAACTCAAGGAGGTAATGGTAGTGGTTCTTATGTGGTTAGATCTACTTGTGCGAAGTGTGGAAGGAAACATGATGGTAAGTGCCTAGTTGGCATGGATGGTTGTGGAAAAAGTGGTCACAAGATGAGAGATTGTCCGATGCTTAAGGTTCAAGGAAGAGAGGGCAAGCAAGCTCCTCCTAGCGGTTCAAACTCCAATGCTCCCAAGTAAAACCACTTCTATGCTCTCCAAAACCGAGGTGAACAAGAGAGTTCTCCGGACATGGTGACCGGTATGTTAAAAGTTTTCCAAATAGATGTGTATGCTTTGTTAGACCCCGGTGCTACTTTGTCTTTAGTGACGCCTTATGTGGCAATGATATTTGATATGCTCCCCGAGGTGTTATTAGAACCTTTTTCTGTCTCTACTCCCATTGGTGATTCTGTGGTAGCTAAGAGGGTTTATAGAAGATGCCCCATTTCCCTATCCCATAGAGTTACTCTTGTTGATTTGGTAGAGCTTGACATGTTAGGTTTCTATGTCATACTTGGTATGGATTGGTTGCACTCTTGTTATGCTTCTATAGATTGTAGAACTCGGGTAGTCAAGTTTCAGTTCCTGAATGAGCCTATCCTTAAGTGGAAGGGGGGAAATTCTATGCCTAAGGGTCAGTTTGTCTCATGTTTAAAGGCTAGAAAGATGATCTCCAAGGGTTGCATTTACCATCTTGTTAGGGTGAGGGATTTAGATTCCGAGACCCCTACTCTTGAGTCGGTCCCCGTTGTAAATGAGTTTCTGGAAGTATTTCCAGATGATCTACCCGGTATTCCTCCCGAGCGGGAAATAGACTTCGGTATTGACCTTCTCCCTTATACGCAACCTATCTCAATTCTTCCTTATAGAATGGCCTCAGCCGAGTTAAAAGAGTTGAAAGAATAATTGAAGGATCTTTTGGATAAAGGCTTCATCCGGCCAAGCATCTCTCCTTGGGGTGCTCCGGTGTTGTTTGTGAAAAATAAAGATGGGTCCCTTCGTATGTGTATTGATTATCGACAATTGAACAAGGTGACCATTAAGAACAAGTATCCTCTTCCAAGGAAGATGATTTGTTTGATCAATTGCAAGGGGCAAGTTACTTCTCAAAAATTGACCTTAGGTCGGGTTATCACTAATTAAGGGTGAGGGGTGAAGATATTCCAAAAACAACATTTAGAACCCGATATGGTCACTATGAGTTTCTAGTAATGTCCTTTGGTTTGACTAACGCTCCGGCGTCGTTCATGGACTTGATGAATAGAGTATTCCAACAATATCTTGACATGTTTGTGATAGTGTTTATCGATGATATTTTGATCTATTCAAGGAGTGAAAATGAACATGTGGACCATTTGAGAATTGTATTGCAACTCCTTTAGGACCATCAACTTTTTGCGAAGTTTAGTAAGTGTGAATTTTGGTTAAGGTCCGTGGCTTTCCTTGGCCATATTGTGTCTAGTAAGGGTATTGAGGTGGATCCCAAGAAGAAGGATGCGGTCAAGAGTTGGCCAAGACCTCTAACTCATTCGGACATTAGAAGATTTTTGGGTTTGGCCAGTTATTATATGAGATTTGTTGAGGGGTTTTCTTCCATTGCCTCTCCGATGACGGCTTTGACTCAAAAAAAGGCTAAGTTTGTGTGGTCGGAAGCTTGTGAGAAAAATTTCCAAGAGTTGAAAGATAGACTTACTTCCTCCCCGGTGTTGACTTTACCGGAAGGTACGGATGGTTTTGTGGTGTATTTTGATGCCTCTAGACTTGGGTTGGGATGTGTACTTATGCAAAATGATAAAGTGATTACCTATGCTTCAAGGCAACTTGAGTTAGCGGCGGTTGTTTTTGCCTTAAAGATATGGAGGCATTATCTATATGGGGTACATGTTGATGTGTTTACCGATCACAAGAGTTTGCAATATGTGTTTAGTCAAAAGGATTTGAATCTTCGCCAAAGAAGGTGGCTTGAATTATTGAAAGATTATGACATGAGTGTTCTTTTATCACCCCGGCAAGGCCAATGTGGTAGCGGATGCTCTTAGTCGATTGTCTATGGGAAGTGTTGCTCATGTAGATGATGATAAGAAAGAGTTGGTTCAGGATGTTCATAGATTCACATGGTTAGGTGTTCAATTAGTGGATTCCACCAAGGGTGGTGTTATGGTCCATAATGGTTACGAATCGTCCTTTGTCATGAATGTGAAGTCTAAGCAAGGCCTTGTTCCTATTTTGGTTGAATTGAAAGATGTGGTACTTAAGAAATCCGTTGAGGCTTTCTCCCAAGGGGGAGATGGTGTACTTAGATACCAAGGCCGTTTATGTGTTCCTAATGTTAATAATTTGAGAGAGCTAATCTTGTCGGAAGCTCATAGTTCTCGATATTCTATTCACCCGGGAGCCACCAAGATGTACTGTGACTTGCGGAAAGTCTATTGGTGGAATGGGATGAATAAAGATATTGCGGAGTTTGTGGCTAAGTGCCTGAATTGTCAACAAGTTAAGGTTGAGCATCAAAGACCGGGAGGCTTATCCCAAGATATAGGTATTCCCAGTTGGAAGTGGGAGGAGATAAATATGGACTTTATTGTGGGTTTGCCCCGTACCCGAAGACAACATGATTCTATTTGGATTATTGTAGATCAGATGACAAAATTGGCTCACTTTATTCCCGTCAAGGTTTCCTATTCGGTAGAAGACTCTGCCAAGTTATACATAAGCGAAATGGTGAAGTTGCATGGAGTGCCTTCCTCTATTATTTCCGATAGTAGCCCTCAATTTACTTCTCACTTTTGGAGGTCTTTTCAAAAAGGCCTAGGCACCAAGGTTAAGCTTAGTTCGGCTTTTCATCCCCAAACCGATGGGCAAACGGAGCGCACCATCCAAACTTTGGAGGATATGTTAAGGGCATGTGTTATTGACTTTAAGGGTAATTGGGATGACCATTTGCCATTGGTAGAGTTTGCCTACAATAATAGCTATCACTCAAGTATTGGTATGGCACCATTTGAGGCCTTGTATGGTAGGAGGTGTAGATCTCCTATAGGTTGGTTTGAGGTGGGGGGAATGGCTTTGATAGGTCCCGAATTAGTTTTTGAGGCCATTTAGAGAGTTTGACTCATTAGAGATAGATTGAGAACGACTCAAAGTCGGCAAAAGTCTTATGCCGATGTGAGAAGAAGGGATCTAGAATTTGAAGTTAAAGATTGGGTCTATTTGAAAATCTCACCCATGATGGGTGTGATGAGATTTGGCAAGAAAAGGAAACCTAGTCCCCGGTATGTAGGCCCCTACCAAATTTTGAGGCGTATTGATAAAGTTTCCTATGAGTTAGATTTGCCAAGTGAGTTGGCTTCGGTGCATCCGGTGTTTCATGTTTCCATGCTCAAGGAGTGTGTTGGAGATCCGGCGTCCATTATTCCCTTAGAAGGGTTGGGGGTTGATGAAAGTCTTTCATATGAGGAAGTTCCAGAGGAAATTCTAGACCGGCAAGTTAAGAGGTTTAAACGTAAGTGTAGGTGGTCGCTCAAGTAATATAGTTCTTGAAGAAACGAGTTATCATTCCCAAGGGACTTATGATCAACTTATATTTAACGCTTAACTCTACAAATAAAATAAAAGTAACCGTTTAAAGAGATGGTGATGATTGTTTAACTATTATTCCTAATTATGCAGTAAATTAAAAGTAACTAATTGATCACGACTTTAAGATGGTGTTTAAGCAAGTAAAAGACAATTCCAGGGCTGCAACATGCAATGAATCTCATGTATCATATTTTTGGCTTAGAACTAATTTTAGTTGTCAAGTTACTGGTTAACAGGGTTAATTGTATGAGTCGGATCTCTCGACCTCTAGTCACCTACTCCAGTTAGCTGTCTAACTACATCGTTGAGCGGGGATAGCAGGCCTAAGTGGCGAGCATTTATATTTCATCATGTTTCGTAACCAAGCAAGTTGTTCGTCTGGGCGTCACTCCTGAACACACATCAACTCGTAATGGATGATCGTGCTTTCTATATTCGCTGGTCTATCTACCCTCTCCTCTCTCGATTTTAAGAATAGACAATAGATTTATCTTATGGTGCGCAAGCATAAAATACTAAAACACGAATATAGAAGTAACTTATATTGACAACCAGGAATTAATTCAAAAACCTTAAATAATCAACATTCAATTCGTAGCTACAGCCCCAGAACTAGGGCGTTTAGCCACTCATACTATTAGAAAACCATAAAATACAATTGTTCATGCGATTTCCAGAAAATAAAAGAGTTAGAAAGGTAAAACCTATTACAAACGATGGAACTTGCTCTTGTACACCAAAATAATGTCGAACCCCTTACCAATTAGCCCTAGGGGTCTATTTATAATAGTTGGGAACAATGGAGTCGAATTCTACTTCAACTAGGAGACCTATTTTTATAAGTTTTTTCTGAAAATTCGGGACACAGCTGGGGCGCCGCGCCTCCCATCGTGCCTGACTTGGTGCTCTGAAGTTTTCTCCTTGGCGCGTCGCGCCTGGCAGTGCCGCAGGCAAGTGTGTCTGAAGTTGGGGCTTCCAGCCTAAGTCTTATTTCGCGTTTCTTTGCTCCTTCTTTCTTCGTATCAACTCCAATCTTCTTGAGGGTTCCTGAAACAACTAATCATATGTTTTAGTGCACAATCATCATAAGTTAACAAAATCAAGCTACGAGTCTTAGAATTATTCTTTACTTCAATCAAAACATGGGCAAATCTCGACAACTTGGGCATATAAATACGCCTAAGATCAATAAATAAGGAAATAGCTTCCGTGAAGGTTTTATGGAGGAATCATCTAGTTGAGGGTGCTACTTGGGAGGCCGAGGCCGATATGAAGTCCCGCTATCCTCATCTTTTTCCTTCTACTCCTACCCTAGTTTGAGGTAAGTAGTTCCTCTTGGATTTTTCTTGTTTTGGGAGTCATGCATGTTATATGAATTTTTCCACGATTTCCCTATGTTATGCATGTTCTTGAGAAAGAAATTTATGTTTAGTAAGAAAATGAGTTTTTATGATTGATTTTTCTCATGTTGTTGTGCATTGAGTAGGAATTGCCTATATGCTTCATGGGATGACTTGTTCAGCATGCTTTAGTTGTGCTTTTTGAAAATATATTGCATAAAGGCTCCACGAAATTGTGTTGAGCATGCTTTTAGTTGGAGAAGGTAGTTCCTCCTATGAATATGAAAGATGTTGAGTTTTCATGCATAATGGGTTATTAGATGTAGTTCCTACTTCCTTGTGATGCATTGATTATGTTTGAGATGGAGTTGAAGTTTCCTCCTTTGAATTGTGCATTATTTTGGTGTTGCATGCATGATGGACTGCTAGTCTTGAGTCTTTACCTCCGTAAGGTGTCTAGATCGTCATTCGAGGATGAATGTTCCCAAGGGGGAGATATTGTAACACCCCAGAAATTAGTAGGCTAAACTAGAGCTTAACGTGAGGGTTAGAGTCATGAATGTAGCTCCCCGTACTTAAAAACATAGGTTTTCGTGTTAAGACGTCAAGGTACAACCCCTCAAGGACCAACCATGGGCCCTTGAGGAGGACCCCTAGAGGCTGCCTGGGCAGTGACTAACGGCAGGACCCACACCCCGTTGGTGGGTCCACGCCCTGTTGGTGGGCAGTCGTGGGTGAGCCCATGGCACTGTCTAAGGCAGTGACCCACGAGACCAGGACCCATGCCTCGTGGATGGGTCCATGGTCCGTGGTAAGAGGGTCGTGGGTCAAGGATCCAATTTTCCAAGCTCCAGTAACCCAACCCACGTTCATCAGCACCCCCCGTGGGTCCATCCACGGCCCGTGGTCGTGGTGTCGTGGGTGGTGACCTGGGGGCTGCCTTGGTGAATTAGTTTAGGGGCACTTTGGGGTTTCGATTTTAATTAATATTAAGTGACGTCATTTTATTCTAATTTAGACTACCTATATAAGGATTTTATACCCCTAAACTAAGTCATCCAACTCATTATTTCTAAATTCCTAAAACACTTCATCCTCTCCAAAAATTCTCTCTCTAGAACTCAAGGAAGAAGAAGAAGGAAGTTGGGGCTAGGGTTTCAAGGAAGCAAGGTGTTTCTACTCAAATTCGTAGGGATTCATTGCTAAGGTATGGTAGTCCTTCATCCATGAATAGCTTTCATCCATGGAGTCCCTCCAAATTCAATTTCAAAACTAGAAATTCCCCAAAAGTTAGGGTTTGATTCCAAACTGATGGATTCCTTTCAAATTAGTTTATAATGATTGAATTATGATAGATTATGTATAAATTGATGATTTTATATGGTTTTATGTTCAATTCCCCAAGAATCCATGGAATACCCCTATTTTCCCAATTAATGATCTTGTAATGTGGGTATTGATTGATGAAAGGAAAATGTTATAGAATTATGCATGTAGTGATTGAGTTACTTGAATTATGATTATATCCATGTCCAATGTAGTGAATTCTAGATGTGTTGATTGAATATGATCTTTGAACCTTGAAGGGCAAGGTATGAGAATTATGCATGATTATAAGATTTATGTATATGCTTTAAGAACACTTTGAGAGTAAAGTGAATATGATTATGATCTTGTTGTTGTGTTGTTGAAAGGATATTCTTACACACACACCTATGTATGAATATGATATGATGTGAAAGGTTTTCTCACAATATGATGATTCTAAGTTTGAAAGGCTTTCTCACCTATTTGAATCTAAGAGTTATTCTATGAATTATGTTGGATTGAGTGTCAAGACATTCCTTCCATGATTATGAATTAAGTCAAGACTTAATATGAACTCCGTGGGAATTAATGCTTAGCACCGAGTGGATATTGTATATGAGATGGAAGCTTTTACCTTAGTTGAGTCCGGCTTCCGAATGAAAGCTTTTACACCTGTTGAGTCTGGCTTTCCAATGGGATCCTTTTACACTAGTTGAGTCCGGGTTCCCAAGGTATGTCTCATGAGATGGAAACCTTCTACCCTAGTTGAGTCTGGGTTACTAGTAGCAATATCCTTATCCCATAAACTATGTGCCCCATAGGTTATTTAGCTAATGGATCCATCTAAGCTTATTGTATGGTTCTACCTTAGGCAAGTAGAACAATCTTTTTCGGTGTTGGTAACACCAGATTCCATGTTAAGGTCACATGGTCTATGTCGGTTAAGGCTTATTCCCACACAATAACAATACGAACAAGAATATGAATGATGGCCTAAAGAGATTTACTTAGCATGAGTGAGATTTATGGGGTCTTATTCATGCATTGCACAAGTAAGCTTTAAGGTTGTTTATGAAGTGCTTCTTTTATGATGATTATGACTATGTTGATTATGTTTATGACTTATTCTCTCTAAACTCTCAAATGGTGTTTAAACTTAGTAAATTGCATACATTCAAATGAAATGTCCCTTTTAGCATGTTTTCAAATGATTTATGCATGGCTATCATACTTAGAGCATTTTTGTACTAACACCTACTTTTCCTACATTTTCCCCAAGTGTAGGGTCTGGTTCTCAAGGTGATCATCGTAGTGGCTAAAGCTTGGATTTGCTTATTCTCCTAGCTTATTGGTGAGTCCTCATGGTTCGAGGACGGATGTTGTCTCATTGTAGTTTCATTTCTTGTATTTCCTTTTCAGACTATGTTGTATGGGCTGTGTCCCTTTTTCATTCAAATACATTGTATTAGATGGCTATGTTGAGACTTAAAGTCTAGACTTCCGCTTTTCTTTTATAAAAATTTTAGACTTGAAATGCGTTTTACTCTTATTGTTCTATTGCTTATGTTATGATATGCTAAGTGGCTTGTATGGAGTCCTTCGGGGTTCTATACGACATGTTACATCTAGGGGGTACCCCTGGGTGGTGACACCCTTCACTGGCGCACTGCAGGTGCGGAGCGCCAGCCACCCTGGCGCATCAGTGGTGCAAGGCGCCACCCCCTCCCCAGGTCATTCCGACGAATTTTCTTCTCAATTTTCCAGCCCTACCTCATCTAGATTCGAATGATTTCCTCCAAATTCACTTAGATTAATATAATAAACACACTTAGATAGAAAACTCACTCAAAACCAACCAAAACAAATCAATCATTCTCAAGACCCTCACCTCAAGAACTCAACAAGACTCCATTGACAAAGATGAAGCCAAAACCTCAAGAACTCAAATCGTTAAACCTCAATAATGAAAATTACGGAAAAAATCACATGTTTGGCTTGTGGGTGAACGAACCCAACACTATGAGAACTTACATACCTCAAAGAACTAAGTTCTTGGCTAAATCTTGGATGAATGCTTGAAACCTTAAACTTTTTCTCCTCTTGAATCTTCTCTCTAAAACCCTAAACGTTTTGGGGATGAATGAAACTGATTCTAATCAGTTTAGACCCTAAATTGGGTGTGATTCACGTTTATACTAAGTGGGGGTAAGGAAAAGACTAAAATACCCCTCCTTAGTTCGGGTGAAAAGGCCCTATCTAGAGAGGTTGCCCTCAAACGGTCATATCTCCCTCATCCGAACTTGGATTTTAGCAAACTTGGTGGCATTGGAAAGAGGACTCAAAGATCTCCAATTTGATACCTCATGAGCCTCATTATGTGCTAAAACTTATGGTCGTTTGAAGTTGACCCAAAACTTAAAAGAACTTACGGATGACTTGAATGAATTTCTCTCTAGTTCTTTTTGGAACCAGAGGTGCTATATCTAGTGAACCTTGACACCTAAGAAAATTTAAATTCCTCAGTAAAATTTTACTCACTACGAAGTATGGTTTAGAGTCTTAGCTCGAAAATTTTTGGGGTGTTACATAAATAGTAGAATTTCTATAATATTTTGAGTTGGTATACATGTGAGTAAATTAAATAGAAAAAATTAAAAATAACAGTTATCTCTTTAAATAGATACATGTATGTATTTCATCTTCCAAATTAATTTATGTTCTTAATTAATATTTGTCTTTAATTTGTTGCAATACTTTGACCTTTCAACTTTGCAAGTGGATCTTCATATTCCAAATCTTTATTTTTTCTTATAAATACAAATCTTTCAATAGTATTTCCATAAAAAGTTTTTTATGTGATACAATTTTTGTCTGTGGAAGACTAGATAAGCTTTAATCAAGTGAAGAAAATTTCACGATAAGAGGATTTGTGTCAAAATTACAAGGCATAATGTGATTATAGGGATGAATAACACTTCAATTACTAGAATATCAGAACTTGATGTATTTGTATTTTTACTTATTTGCCGAGATTAGAACTATGAAAGACCCCTCTATTTATGTAGTTGAATATCACTTCCGTTAACTTGTCTTCCAAGATTTTTAACTCTTTTTTATGGTCAAATGTTGAATGTTTTAGCTTTGTTTCAATTTGCATTATCAATAAAAAGCAGGGAAAGATTGTCTTAGATTATTTTTTTTTCGTTGGTAGCCTTATATTAAGCTTGCTCCTGTGTTTTTTAATTTTTTTTTGGTATTTGTAATTTCATTTTAAAAATGTATTTGGAAGATCTTTTAACATCCGGCCATATATTGCTCCTATTATATTTTTAACAAAAAAAAATGTAAAATATATTTTAACAAACTTTCAATTGTAAAAATATTAATATTGTCATTTTGGCTCTCCACTAAATTAAAATCTGATTTATTTTATTAAATATTAATATTTTAATTATATAATGAAAAAATTTAAATACCAACTGTTGCACTTTAATTCTTTAGTTATTTCCTTCTAATTAAGTTTTCTTAGTTATAAACTGAAATTACTTAATTGCATTCTACTTAATGAGAAGGAGAATTTCATCTTCTACTAATTAATGTCAAACATTTTATCTTTTTGAAATGTGTATCCTCTAACTATTAATTTAATTTTAACATTTTTATGAGACAAGAGAGACATTTTAAGGAAGTTAAGCATAAGGTAGTGTGCCTCTATGTTTTTTTTTGCTACTTTATTTTATCTTTTAAAACGAATATAAAATTTATATATATCGAAATTATAATAAGGGGAGGACTAAATGCAAAAAAGTTGATTCTTATGAGTTAACTATACACTATAAACATTTATCATTTTACTTTCCATATTTTTATTGTAACTCAAATACAATTTTAAAATAAATTAAGTGATTTTTAACAGTTCATATTCATCGTTATGGAATACACGTGCAACGCACGTGCCCAAATACTAGTGTCATAAAAAAACAGCCACAAAATGAGGCTACAGGAATACAAGGTCTGACCAATCATCCTGCCACAACAGGTAACGTTGCTCGGATCCGATTGAAACAAACAAGTCACGGAAACAATTACATAATAAGAACAGGGAAACATAAGATCTAACAAATCATCCTGCCACACCCAAGTATAGTTGTGCAGCCACTTAATAAGGAGATAAGACCAGAGAAGAAATTCTCGTGAATCAGATTTGAAGCTATAACTACACATATATAACTCTTATCTATGATTAACATTGGTTCTTCTCACAATGCACTACTCATTGGCCCAAGACCATCACACCGTATCGCCACCAAAGTGGACTTCTCCATCTTAGTCACATTCAAACACTCAACTGAGTGTCTAAAGAGGGCTTCAAGGTAAGAACCTACAAACCCCCTAGACCATTATGTGCCTTCAAATACAATGCCCATGTAAGACTAGTCACAACAGGCAACATACACTCCTAGTCTAACATCCTTCTGTGACAGAAAACAGCACAACCAAACCATTGCAGTAACAGTAAAGAAGCTAAATGCACCAGTGGAGATAAACACAAGAAACAATATGAATTTCCAATAATAGATCAATGAAAATGGACATCAGCTACCAACATGATTTTATCTTCAATTTTTACTTAGAACACATGAAACCATGGCATAACAGAGCAAAAGACAAAGCCAGAAGGTCCGAGAAACAACAGTCACACACTTACTAATATAAGTTATTCATAGTTATCTGCAAAATCTCATTTCTATCTAGAAACCATGGAAAATCCTTTATACTTAAAGATGTCCTTCATATCCCAAAGTTATCTGCAAATCTCATTTCTATCCAGAAACCCACCAAAGATTCCAAATGCCAAGTAACTTTCTTCCCTTCGTATTGCTTATTTCAAGAACAGAACACGAATGAGATGATTGGGTGTGCTTGTGAGAAATGTGGTCTTTATTGTTTGGATTTCCACAATGGTGAATATATATCTAATAATTCCTTGTCTAGTTCATTCTTGTCTGAATCTATCATGTCTAATAAAGAGAAAGTATGGCTTTATCATCGTCATCTAGGTCACCCATCCTTTTATGTAATCAAAAGGATGTTTCCATCTTTGTTCAAAGATTTGATTGTTGAGTCTTTTCATTGTGATGATTGTGAAATTGCAAAACACAAATGTGTTTCCTTTCCAATAAGTCACAAAAGATGTCAAATTCCTTTCTCACTTATTCATAGTGATATTTGGGGACGCTCTCCCATTCCTAATATTTTTTGTGCTAGATGGTTTGTTTCATTCATTGATGATTGTACAAGAGTTACGTGGATCTATTTGCTAAAGCAAAAATCAGATGTCAGTCAAATTCTTCCTACCTTTTTTAATATGATCAAAACCCAATATGATGTGCCAATTAAAAGATTCCGATCTGATAATGCCAAGGACTACTTAAATCAAAACCTCTATGTTTTCTTCCAAAAAGAGGGAATTATTCATGAATCTTCATGTGTCAATGCTCCTCAACAAAATGGGATAGCATAGAGAAGAAACGGTCTGTTACTTGACATTACTAGATCACTATTGTTTCACAAAAAGGTACCAAAACAGTATTGGGGGAAGTTGTCCTAACTGCTGCACATCTTAGTAACAGAATACCATCAAGAATTCTAAACTTTCAAAGTCCGCTTGATACTCTTAGGAATTTCTTTCCAAATTTTGAAATATCTAATAGATTAGTTCCTAGAATCTTCGGAAGTGTTGCCTATGTTCATATTCATTCTCAAAATAGAGGCAAATTAGACCCACGTGCTCTTAAGTGTGTTTTCATAGGATATTATCCTACTCAAAAAGGTTACAAGTGTTATCAACCATCATCAAATAAATTCTTTGTTTCAGCGGATGTCACATTTGATGAGAGTGAATCCTTTTTTAATCATTCTTACAATCAGGGGGAGTCATTGAAGGAAGAGGAACCTCTAGACTTGTCACTATTTGATTTGTCCATTTCTAGTCGTGCCAAATACTTGCCTAAGTCACCATTTCTTCGGTCACATGAGCCTCTAAATCCAAATGAGCCCATTGAGTTTCCCAATCCGAATATAGATAATGGAATTCTAGAAAATAATCTACCATTGCAGGTATATTCTAGAAGAAAGAAACTAACTGATCAAACTACTCGGTTGCAATCATCTCCTCATGTTACTGCTCCTAATACCCATCTTGAACTTGTTGAACCATCAGAAATACCAAACCAAACCGATCATGAAGAAGAATTTAACCAACCTAATGACCTTGACCTTCTCATTGCACTCAGAAAGGGAACCAGAAATTGCACACAACACCCTTTGAGCCTCTCCGTGACATATCAAAATATATCCCCAATCATAAAGCTTTTCTCTGTAACCTCCACACAATTCCTATCCCCAGAAATTTGTCTGAAGCATTAGGAAATAGAGAATGGGAGAAAGCTATGAAGATAGAAATGGAAGCGTTGGAGAAAAACAAAACTTGGGATATTGTGGAATTACCAAAAGAAAAAAAGGTTGGTCGGGTGCAGATGGGTGTTTTCGGTGAAATATAGGTCAGATGGGTCCATAGAAAGATATAAAGCGCGTTTGGTAGCAAAGGGTTATACACAGACCTATGAAATTGATTATTTGGAGACTTTTTCCCCAGTGGAAAAAATGAATACAGTGAGAATCTTATTATTATTGGCTGCAGTTTTTAATTGGAACCTACAATAATTTGATGTAAAAAATGCCTTTTTACATGGAGACTTAGATGAGGAGATCTATATGGAGGTGCCACCTGGTTTTGACAGCAAGAAGGGAATGGTGTGTAGACTGAAGAAGGCACTCTATGGATTAAAGCAATCACCTCCTGCATGGTTTGGAAGATTTACAAAGGTTATGATCAAGCTAGGGTATCGACAAAGTCAAGGAGACCACACCTTGTTCATAAGACACTCAAAAACAGGAAAGGTGGCAGCATTGTTGGTTTATGTGGATGACATCATAGTAACAGGTGATGATTTAGAGGAGATACAAAATTTGAAGAAGTGTTTACTCAAGGAATTTGACATCAAAGAGCTTGGGAAATTAAAGTGTTTTTTGGGAATCGAAGTGGCACACTCAAAACAGGGAATCTTTATTTCCTAAAAAAATATGTGCTTGATTTGCTGAAAGAAACAGGAAAATTAGGGTGTAAATCAGTGGCTACACCAATTGAATATAATCATAGATTGTGCAATGCTCCAGAAGATTCTTTGGTAGATAAAGGCTTGTATCAAAGGCTTTTAGGGAAATTGATTTACTTGTCCCATACAAGGCCAGACATTGCATTTGTTGTAAGTGTTGTTAGCCAATTTATGCATGATCCAAGAGAAATGCATCTTCAAGCTGTCAACCGAATTCTACAATATCTTAAAGGAAGTCCAGGAAAAGGAATATTATTCAAAAGTGGAGGAGACATGGTTTTAGAGGCTTATACAGATGTGGACTATGCTGGTTCATTAGTGGATCGAATGTCAAGTTCTGGATATTGCACTTTCTTGGGAGGAAATCTGGTGACTTGGAGGAGTAAAAAACAAAATGTAGTAGCTAGATCAAGTGCAAAATCTGAGTTTAGATCTATGGTTAAGGGAGTGTGTGAGTTGTTATGGTTAAAGATAATTGTTGATGATTTGAAAATAATATGGGAATGACCTATGAGACTATATTGTGACAATAAATCAGCAATAAGTATAGCTCATAATCCTGTAGAACATGATCGTAAGAAGCATATTGAGGTAGACAGACATTTCATTAAGGAGAAATTAGATATTGGACTCATTTGTACGCCATTTGTATCTACAAAAGATCAGGTGGCTGATGTTGTAACAAAAGGACTGCCAAACAATGTGTTTCAAGATCTAATAAGCAAGCTAGGAATGGAAGATATCCATTAACCCGCTTGAGGGGGAGTGTTGGATGATAGAGGATTTCCAAGAAGATATTCTTGTTATAAAGATATGATCTTCTAAGATCTTAGGATTATTGTGGTAATCTAGAATATCATATTTCTGATTCTTTCTCTTAATGTAAAATATATGATTCTGATTTCGTGGGATTTAGGTGATTCTATTCCATAATTTCTTATGTATATATAAAGCCATATATGTATGACATAGAAACATATGAATGAAATTATTGAACAATCTTATTCCACATGAGGGGCACTTGATTGGGAATGGAGTTTAATAAAGAAAAAGAAAGTTCTAACTCATAGAAAAGTACTTTTTAGTTAGAACATGTGATCTAAACATGTAATGATATTATCATCGCCTATAAGAGCATGTCACTAATGGTAAATGGAAAATTAAAGAAATTCCAAATATAGAAACGTTCATTCTTTATTTAGATATTGTTCTTTTCTTTTTCTGGAATGGCTTTTTTGCTACTGCTTTGATATGCTTTTACTTGAGCCGAGGGTATTTCGGAAAAAATCTCTCTACCTTCACAAGGTAGGGAGTAAGGTCCCAGACCCCATTTGTGGAATTACACATGCTATATTGTACATAATGACAAGTAAAATCGTGGGTTTATAATTTACACAGTTCTACCAACAAGAAGTCATCTTTTTGGAATAGAATAATAAACAAAGACTATTGAGATCAATAATATACACAACTACCAACAAGGAACAAACAGAAATGAAGGAAAACAATCAAGCCAAAAAAGCACTTCATCCGTTCTCAGTTATTTGACACATTTTTATGACCATGGTGTTTGGGCTAGCTTTCACGCACCTCGACTAATTCCATGGGATACCTGTCATCTCCCACCAGCAATAGGTACCGGGTAGCTCTGTCACCAAGACTAGGACAGATGGAAAAAATCACCTAGTATTTTGTCTCCACTGAAAATTAAACCTAAGACCTCATGGTTCTTAACCATTTCATTGACCACTAGGCCACACCCTATAAGAGCATGTCACTAAGGGTAAATGGAAAAGTTAAAGAACTTTGAAATATAAAAAAGCTCATTCTTTTTGGTTTTGATACTACTCTTTTCTTTTTCTAAAATAGCTTATGTGTTTCTGCTTTAATATGTTTTACTAGAGTCGAGGGTCTTTAGGAAACTACCCCTCTACCTTCACAAGGTAGGAGGTAAGGTCCCAGACCCACTTGTGCAATTACACATGGTATGTTGTACATATTAACAAGTAAAATCATAGTTTTAATAATTTACACAATTCTACCAATAATAAGTCATCTTTGCGGAATAGACTAATAAACAAAGATTGTTGAAATTAATAATATACACAACTACCAACAAGGAACAAACAGAAATGAAGGAAAACAATCAAGCCAAAAAACACTTCATCATTTCTCAGTTATATGACATTTTTTTTATGAATGTGGTGTCTGGGCTGGCTTTTACACACCTCGACTAATTTCATGAGATACATGTCATCTCCCACCAGCAACAGGTACCAAGTAACTCTATCACCAAATGGTTCTCAACCCATTCATTAACCATTAGGCCACACCCTATAAGAGCATGTCACTAAGGGTAAATGGAAAAGTTAAAGAACTTTCAAATATAAAAATGCTCATTCTTTTTCATTTTGATACTACTCTTTTATTTTTTCTAAAATGGGTTATTTGTTCATGTTTTAATATGTTTTACTGGAGCCGAGGGTCTTTGGAAAACAAACACTCTACCTTCACAAGGTAGGAGGTAAGGTCCCAGACCCCACTTGTGAAATTACACATGGTATATTGTACATATTAACAAGTAAAATCGCGGATTTAATAATTTACAAAGTTCTACCAACAAGAAGACATCTTTATAGAATAGACTAATAAAAAAAAGACTGTTGATATTAATAATATACACAACTACCAACAAGGAACAAGCAGAAATGAAGAAAAACAATCAAGCCAAAAAAGCACTTCATTAGTTCTAAATGTGGTGTCTGGGCCAACTTTCACGCTCTTCGACTAATTTCATGGGATAGCCGACACCTCCCACCAGTAACAAGTACTAAGTGAATCTGTCACGAGGTTAAGACAGAGGAGGAAGAATCACCTAGTGTTTTTTTGTCTCCACAGGGAATCATAACCTGATATCTCATGGTTCTCAACCACTTCATTGACCACCAAGCCACACCCTTAGTTGCTACATGATACTTCTATAGGAGTCACATATTTTATTCGACTATAACTTTAGAATATAAAAAAGTTATTGACTTTTGCCTCTTTCTAGTTATTTAGATAAATTAATAAAAGAATAAACAATCATGCACACCAATAATTGAACAATCCCACCGACGTAATCAGAAACATATATGAATCAATTAATATATACATGAAGATTTAAAAATATCCAAACCAGCATGAGATTGAAAAGGGTGCTCTGATCAACTTTGACGAATTCAGCATCGAAAGTCTTTAGATCCTTGTTAGCGGTCTTATCTTCAGCTTTAGGAACCTCCACATGGCGCTTGCAGTATTCGATGACTTTGGCTAAGATCTTTCTAGTAACGTTGGGTAGAGGGATGCTGCTGTTAGCGCAACCATCATCTATCATATGTTTAATTGTCTGCGATTCTAGCGCCACCGCCTCATCAACCTCAAAGGTCTCTCCATCAAAGTTCCTCAAAATGATCATCTTTGAAGGAGAACCGATCAACAAACCCAATTGTAAGCTAGAGAAAAGAAAAAGAGGCAAGAGTGAGAAAACCTTGTAGTATTTGCTACTTATATTACTTTTATTTATTTATATTTATATTTATTTTTTATATTATCCCTTATTTAGAAATGACAGCTTCTCGGACGAACATGTTATTACAGAATTGGACCAAAAGCTATTAAGATTGTATTGTGATGCATTTAATATTTTGTTATTTGTGGCCCTATTTGATTGACTATTATATAATATTTATTTTTTGAGAGAAATTTTATTCTGAAATATCACAAGTGTCTTTATTTGCTTATTCATTATACTTACTACAAAGTATAGACCTTGGCTTTCTCTTTCTACTTCCCATAGGTTCAAATATCTCTTCATCTACTCAAAGCTCTCTTCATCTTCCATTTTCTGAAAGTGTTGCTGTAATTTAAGGTATTTCTTCTCCCTTTGTTCTTCTTCTATCTTCAATTTTCTTTGTGCTCAAATATTAAAACGAGAATGGCATTTCTTATTATGTATTTTGATTCTCTTTTTTTGTTTCTTAGAATATGTACACTTAGCTATTTAAATCCCAACGGCTAAAAGGAATAATTAAGCTGAGGTTCTCTAGATTCTCTTTTCGTTTGTCTTACTTTCAAACATGATATCAAAATCAGTGTAAAACTTAATCCTCTGTGCAACTACCAGCGGAGAAGAAAATCCTGTCCACTGTGCATCATTCCATTAATTGTGCAACAATTAGTCAGAATCAGCGGGTGTTGAGCCTCAACCAATACCACCACTGTGTTGGAACTCTTCGGCAATCCAACCCTAGAAAACCCATTATCATCATACTATTTACATGTTGTCACACGCCGGGAAGAAGTCTGATTTGCTGGTAAGATTCACCCATGTGTCTGTGCGTGCGAGGGAGTCCAGCGACTCTTTGGCGACGTTCATTCTTCTGTGGAACTCACCTCCTCAATTCAACATCACCCATCCAAGTTCCACTACTTTCTAAATATTTTCCAACTAGGCAGTCCACTTCTCCGGTGAGTACTGATATATGATTTACATAGGGGAGATAAAGGATATAATTTGTTAGGGATAACATGTCAGGTAACTACTAAGGCAATTGGAGAACCAACCAGTAGAACCCCTACTTTACCGGTAGGGTAATTGCGTGAGATGATGCATAATATGATAGCATAGGCGAAATTTAAAATACAAAGATATTGAAATAAGTTAAACAAAAAACTTGGGCACTCGCATCCTGCAGATGAAGTCACTTTGAACTTTGTCAAAAGCATGCATCTTATACCTTTTAAGAAGTAGCTGTAGTGATCATCAAGCTATTTGGTTTTTAGGCAATCACCATCATGTGGTGGTATCTATGCACAAATTCAACCATCACTTTCACAAGATGAAGGTAGCAGGGAAAACAGAGACATAAAAGTGGGAAGCTCCAAAGTAAAAAACTTGAATTACCATTTTACCCTTATTCTAAAACCAAATGTTATTAAAATAATTAATTAATTAAATAGTAAATTGTCACGCTCCGAGCCTACACCCTGGACGTAACTGGCACTCGAAAACCATTGTTGGTTCCCAAACGAACCCTTGGTCTGGTTCATTACTCAACCGAAGACATTACTCAAGCAAAAATAGAAACTCATGATGCAAAAATAACTTTAAAAACTTAATTTAAACTCAACTCCAATAATCGTTTGAAAATAATTTAACAAGTATTAGTTAAATGCTTCATGAACTCAAAACATTACAACAACAAATGGAATAATGATAGACTCCTCGACTTTTAAACTATTTATGAAGCCTCTACTATTACATAAGGATTATCGGGGCAAGACCCACGACATCCTAACAAACTGAAAGTAAAAGTGAAACTCTCCAGAAGCAAGAAGGCTCACCAAAGCTAGTTGGAACTGCAAGTGGTATCAACGGAGCATCTGTTGATAACCCTGAATACATGTATCTGCATCATAAAAAGATGCAGGCCAAATGGTGTCAGTACATTGAATGTATGAGCATGTAAGGGGAATTCTAAAGAATAAACATAAGCTTGAACTGATAGAAAAGGAACATACTTACCTCTTCTCAAACTCACTCAACTCAACTCAAACTCAATTTAAGGATATGATAATTAACTCGAGGATAAGATATTCAACTCAAAGATACTCGGCTCAAGATACTCAACTCAAAGGTACTCAACTCAAGATACTCATAAAGCAACAATAAAAGATGCAATATATGGAAAGATTTTAAAATAGTAGATAATAACTCAATTATTTGTAAAAATACAATAATAACTCAATTGTATGTAAAATACAATAATAACTCTTATTTGGGAGATTTTCTAACCGACAACCATCAGTATGAGCTATATGATGATACAGCGTCTCGCCCGCACTTCCAGAACTGTCCTATACCTTGTCGGAGTATAAGACATCCTCAACTAAGTGGATCCACTAAGCTATGATTAAAAGCAATAATGAATCATCTAAAAAGTATGACTCTTTTTACCCATGTTGGCATACATGGTTTATGAGGACTTTGAGTTGTCTGAACTCGTCCCCATATCAGTGCTCAATACTATTCCCAATAATATAACTCATGATCATATGTTTACAAATATTTCTTCATCCTCAAACTTTGAGATCATTACTCAAAAGGTTCTCTTAAAAAAGATAGTGCTCAAAACTCCTCATGAACTCATTTGGAAATCGAAGTTTCCTCTCATCTTAAATGTATAAATATTTATTCTTGGGAATACTTAGTTCCCTTATATTCATTTTAAAAATGAAACTCGACTCTCCTCATCCTCATACACATTCATTCAAGTCTTTAAACAAATTATAAATAATTGTAATAGACTTCCCAAAATAGAGTTCATGCCGAATTATGGAAGTGAACGACTCAATTCAAAGGTTTCAATAACCATACATAGAACTCAATACTCAGAACTCAATAACTTCAGAACTCAAGGACTCAATGATACTACTCATCTCAAGAATGCTCGACTCATAGGGTTCATGTGAAATTATGGACATGAACAACTCAACTCAAGGACCTTCATGTATAACATATGGTAGTCCCATAATTAGGAATATAATCTCAAAAGGATTAGGAACTCAATAAGAACTTAGAACTCGAAGATATTACTCTTCTCAAAGATACTCAATTTATGGAGTTCATGAGGAATTATGGGCATCAACGACTCGACTCAAGGATCTTAATAATAATGTAGACTCATGAATACACTCTTCTCATTCTCATACTCACTTACTCGAGTCTTTAAACAATTTATAAGTAATTGTAGAAGACTCCTAGAAAAGACTCAAAGGGACTTTCTGAAACTTTACTCTTAACTCTACCTCTAATTTGAATTATGAATTCAAGGATCATGATTATGATACATAAGATTTCTCGATGATTAGATGTAGTTTGGATAGTTAAAATCAAGAAGTGATCGATGACACAGTTTAATAGAACTCAAACATAAAAAAGGACGGAAGAGTAGGGACCTGGTGACCCTGACGCACTGAGTGGCGCGGGGCGCCATCCCCTACACTTTAGAACCCCTTGTGGTGCACTACAGGTGCGGCGCGCCAGCCACCCTGGTTCATCAGTGGCGTGGCGCGGCACCCCTTCCCAGGTCATTCCGACAAATTTTCTTCTCAATTTTCCAACCCTACCTCATCTAGATTCAAATGATTTCCTCCTAATTCACTTAGATTCATATAATAAACACACTTAGATCGAAAACCCACTCAAAACCTACCAAAACAAATCAATCTTTCGCAAGACCCTCACCTCAAGAACTCAACAAGACTCCCTTGACAAAGATGAAGCCAAAACCTCAAGAACTCAAATCATTCAACCTCTAGAATGAAAATTCACAGATAAAAATCACATGTTTGGTGTGTGGGATGAACGAACCCAACACTATGAGAACTCACATACCTCAAAGAACTAGGTTCTTGGCGAAATATTGGATGAACGCTTGAAACCTTGAACTTCTTCTCCTCTTGAATCTTTTCTCAAAAACCCTAAACGTTTTGGGGATGAATGAAACTGATTATAATCAGTTTAGACCCTAAATTTGGTGTAATTCAGGCTTAGTCTAAGTGGGGGTAAGGAAAAGAGTAAAATACCCCTCCTTAGTTCGGGTGAAAAGGCCCTATCTAGAGAGGCTGCACTCAAACGGTCACATCTCCCTCATCCAAACTTGGAGATTAGCAAACTTGGTGGCATTGGAAAGATGACTCAAAGATCTTTGATTAGATACATCAAGGGTCACTTAAATCATTATGTGTTAAAATTTATGGCCATTTAAAGTTGACCCAAAACATAAAACAACTTAAGTATGACTTGAATGAATTTCTCTCTAGTTCTTTTTAGAACTCGAGGTTCTACATCTAGTGACCTTGACACCTAAGAAAATTTAAATTTCTTGGTAAAATCTTACTACGAAGAATGGTTCGTGTCTTAGCTCAAAAATTTTTGGGGTATTACATTATCTCTCCCTTGGAATCATTCATCCTCGAATGACGGCTGGACTGGGTATGGAATGGGGTTACTCTTACAATCTCTTCTGACTCATGAACTTGCCTACTAACATTGGTTGAACTGATTCATACCAAGAGTTGGGACTTCCTGAAGCACCTAAGTCAAGAACAATGATGTTGTGAACTGTCACACCCCGAAGCTACCCCCTTGACGTAACACGGGACCTAGGATCACGAGTGACCCCAAGCTAACCCTGAAGCTAGCATATCATAAGCATACTGAAAGATATCTAAATGAAAACATGAACTAATGCGGAAGCTAAATCAATTGATAACTAAAAATGGGGAACACCCAACTAGTCTGAAGTATAAAAACATACTAAGAATTTAACAATACTGAAAGATAAATTTAACAAGTCAAGTTGATTCTAGTACTATGTCTGAAAAGCCTCTAACTGAGTTGAGTTGTTGGGACATGCCCACCAACTAACTCTAAAAAAACTGAAACTAAAATGTAAAGACTGAAATGAAAGCATGTATATTATCCTCGAAGTATGAGGACTCACCACTGAAGCTGTTGAATGCGGATCGAGAATCGATCTAAGAGCGACATGGATGCTAAGTACCTGAACCTATATCATGAAAGGATGTACCGCATAGTATGGATCAGTACTTTGAATGTACTGAGCATGCAGGATATAAATACTAAGCTGAACAAACATATGAAAGTTGAACAAAGCATAACTGAGCAATACTGTAAATACTGAAAAGATAACTGAAAAGTTGAACTGAATGCAATGACCATGTACTAATCATGAACATGACATGCTAAACTGAATACTGAAATATGTACTGAAAACCTGGTCAAATGCACTAAGAGTCTGACTGTGGGAGCTACTATTAACCGACATAAAACCACGTGAGCTAAATGTGGAGTCCGATATATACGCCCCATCAAGAGGACCCAATATACCTTGTCAGGGGTATAAAGGCATGACTGGCGTGATCACTAAATCTGATGCCCAACAAAGGAGACTTACACTCCTACGGGGGCACATAATTCTGGGACTATGAGGGTACGCTGAACCCTAGTCCAACTCGGTGCTAACCCTATTCCCAACTGGAAATCTATATGACACAACATAACTGAAATACTGGATAGCTCAATGTTCTGACATGCAAATCTGAGAATGCAACATTTAGGAACTGACAATGTAACATTCAAAACTGGAGCATGTTTATCTGTTTAACTGACCTAGCAAGTGTAATTCATAAACTAAGAGAATCTACACAATTAGGGTTCTGAGTTTCATGCAAGGAACTAAGCAAACTATCTAAGAAAACATGATAATTCAATTACGAATACTACAACAGCTGAATCATAACAATTATCCAAAGTTTTAGAAACCCTAGGTCTAAACAAGATATAGAGAATCAAGAATCTGACTGAGTTCTAGGGACCTAATGGATGAAACACTAGTGAAATCCCACATACCTGGTGACGAAATCTACGGAGAAATCCTTCGATTTCGGGGATAAAACTGAAGAAAACCTATTGCGTGTTCTTGAGAAAACTGGCGCCTCTTTCTTCTCCTTTTGTTCTAAGTTCGATGGATTTTTGGGAATAAAGGTTTTTGATAGGTTTTGAATAAATTATTAGGCTAAAACTGATTAAAATGACGTACTTTAGGTTTAAAATGGCGTAGTTTAAATGTCCAATGCATAGGGGAAAAGACCAAAATGACCCTGACTTAGAAGCTGACGTCGGCCAACCACGGAGCGACTGACGGACCGTCAAAGGGACCACGGCCCATCAAGTGGGTTGTGGTTCATGGGCCAGTGTCTACTGGTTCTGGCACTCCCATCTACGGTCCACTTCACGGACCGTGTGAAGGACCACGGACCGTGAAGGTCGTCGTGGTTCTTCACTTGGGGGCTGGGGTCTACTGGTTCAGGTTGACGAGCCTCACCACAGCCCGTCATCAAGACCACAGCCCGTGGTGGGCTCCGTGGTCTGACGCCTGAGCCCTGGTGGCTTTGTCTCACCTCCATGAGCCTTCCCACGGCTCGTGTGGGGATCCATGGCCCGTGAGGGGTCCCGTGTTCCACCACTTTTGGGTGGGTGTGAACCAAGATGAGGGTGACGGACCGTGATTCTGATCATGGCCTATGAACCACTCTGTGGTTCACCCTTTTCTGCTGTTTTTCTGCTGAAAGTCCAAGTGTGATTTCTGAGGTGTTACAATATCTCCCCCTTGTGAACATTCATCCTCAAATGAAGTCTAAAATAGTTGAGTATGGAGGGAAGGAGCTGCAATCCCTACCACTAAGTACTAGAAACTGATATCTAACTGAACTGAGTTCCAAGAACATGCAAATATGCTGTAAATGCAAGAACAACTGAAGGAACATGATACTAAGACTGAATTTACGCAAGAGTAAACTGGGAGACTGGAGAGAAACTATTACCTCAAGCTAAAACGGAATCGGAAGGAAAGAGATGAGGATATTTGGCCTTCTTGGCTGCTTCTGCTTCCCATGTAGCTCCCTCCACGGACTGACTCCACCATAAAACCTTCACTCAAGCGACTTCCTTATTTCTCAACCTACGAACCTGACGATCAAGAATTTCAACTGGCACTTCTCCATAAGTGAGACTATCCTTCACAACCACACTCTCTAATGGTACTATTGATGCCGGATCACCTACACACTTCTTCAAATATGAAATGTCAAAGACTGGATGAACCGCTGCTAGTTCTGCTGGCAACTCTAACTCATAAGCCACATTACCAACCCTTTTCAGGATTCTGTAAGGACCTACATATCTAGGACTGAGCTTCCCTTTCTTGCCAAATCTCATCACCCCCTTCATAGGTGACACCTTTAGGAAAATCCAATCATTGATTTCGAACTCTAAGTCCCTTCTCCTTACATCTGCATAGGACTTCTGACAACTCTGAGCTGTCTTTAGTCTATCTCTGATGAGCTGAACTTTTTCCATAGCTTTGTGAACCGAATCTGGCCCAATCAAGGCTACTTCACCTACTTCAACCTAACCAATCGGGGACCTATATCTACGTTCATATAGTGCCTCATAAGGGGCCATCTAAATACTGGAATGAAAGCTATTATTGTAGGTGAACTCAATGAGAGGTAGGTGATCATCCCAACTGCCCTTGAAATCGATCACGCAAGCTCTCAACATATCCTCTAAGGTCTGAATGGTACGTTCTACCTGACCATCCGTCTGTGGATGAAATGATGTACTAAGATTTACCTGAATACCAAGACCTTTCTGAAACAATTTCAAGAAATGAGAGGTAAACTAAGGACTTCTATCTGAGATGATAGACAAGGGAACCCCATGCAACCTGACTATCTCATTGATGTAGAGTTTGGCGTAATCCTCCGCTGAATCTGTAGTCTTGACAGCCAAGAAGTGAGCGGACGTAGTGACTCTGTCTACTATCACTCAAATGAAGTCATGTTGTATGCGAGTACGAGGTAAACCCGTAATGAAGTCCATATTTATCACTTCCCACTTCCATGTAGGAATGTTAATCTCCTGAGTCATACCTCCTGGTTTCTGATGTTCTACCTTAACTTGTTGACAGTTAGGACACTTAGCCACAAAATCTGCTATGTCCCTCTTCATGCCATTCCACCAAAAGACTTCCCGTAGATCACCATACATCTTAGTGGTACCTGGATGAATGGAATACCTGGAGTCATGGGCTTCTGTAAGGATCTGCTGCCTCAACTCACCCACATTAGGAACACATAAGCGACCTTGGTAGCGAAGCACACCATCTCCCCCTTGAGAGAAAACCTAAACTTTCTGTTGATAAACTGTACCAATGAAGATTCTGATCCATTCTGAACAATCACACCACCATCTGACATGTCCATAAGACCAACTCCTAAGCGAGCAGGATGGTGAACATCTTTTGCTAATTCCTTTCTTTCTTCCTCAACATGTGCTATACTACCCATAGACAGTCTCATGAGAGCATTAGCCACCACATTAGCCTTACCAGGATGGTAAAGTACATTCATATCATAGTCTTTGAGGAGTTCAAGCCATCTCCTCTGACGAAGATTCAACTCTTTCTGGGTGAACACATACTGGAGGCTCTTATGATCTGTGAATACCTCAACATGAACACCATAAAAGTAGTGTCTCCAAATATTTAGGGCAAATACTACGGTTGCAATCTCGAGGTCATGAATCGGGTAGTTCTTCTCATAGACATTAAGTTGTCTAGAAGCATAAGCTATGACATTACCTCGATGCATTAACACACAACCTAGGCCGACTCTGGATGCATCACAATAAAATACATACCCATCTGAACGATCTGGTAGAGTCAAGACAGGAGTTGTAGTCAACCTAGTCTTCAGTTCTGAGAAGCTTTTCTTACACTCATCTGACCACTAAACTTGACCATCTTTTGAGTCAAGTTGGTCAATGGGGAAGCTATGGATGAAAATCCTTCAACAAATCTCCTGTAATAACCAGCCAAACCTAAGAAACTTCTGATATCTGTTGGAGATGTGGGTCTCGGCCAGTTCTGTACTGCTTCAATTTTCTGAGAATCCACTCGGATCCCTTCGTTGGATACCACATGACCAAGGAAAACGACGAACTGTAACCAGAATTCACATTTGTTGAACTTAGCAAATAAATGGCGATCTTTGAGAGTTTACAGAACAACTCTCAAATGAGTCGCATGTTCCTCTTCACTTCGAGAATAAATGAGGATATCATCAATAAAGACGATGACAAACAAGTCCAAATAATATTTGAACACCCTGTTCATTAAGTCCATGAAAGCTGCAGGAGCATTTGTTAGTCCAAAAGACATAACTACAAATTCATAATGACCATACCGAGTCCTGAAAACTGTCTTTGGAATGTCACTATCTCTGACTCTGAGCTGATGATAGCCAGATCTGAGGTCTATCTTAGAAAAGCAACTAGCACCCTGAATTTGGTCGAACAAGTCATCAATCATGGGGATGGGATACTTATTCTTGATTGTGACTTTGTTCAACTGTCGATAGTCAATGCACATTCTGAGAGAACCATCTTTATTTTTTCACGAACAACACTGGAGCACCGCATGGAGAGATGTTAGGTCTGATGAAGCCCTTATCTAGAAGGTTTTTCAACTGCTCTTTCAATTTCTTGAGCTCGGCTGGAGCCATGCTGTAAGGAGGAATCGAAATGGGCTACGTATCTGGAAGTAGATCTATTTCGAATTCGATTTCCCTTTCGGGAGGAACTTCGGGAAGATCTTCTGGGAATACTTCTAGAATCTCATTTACTACTGGGACTGACTCAAGAGTTGGGGTTTCAGAGTTTGAATCCTTAACTCGAACAAGATGATAGATATACCCCTTGGAATTCATTTTTCTGGCCTTAAGGTAAGAGATAAATCGACCCTTATGCACTGAGCTACTACCCTTCCATTCTAAGACTGGCTCGTTTGGAAACTGAAACCGAATGATCTTAGTTCTACAATTGACCGAGGCATAATAGGAATGTAACCAATCCATGCCCAAAATGATATCAAAATCTACCATTTCTAACTCTACAAGATCTGCTGAGGTGACTTTCTGAGAGACCGTGACAGGGCAATTTCTGTATACCCATCTAGCTATAATTGGGTCACCAACTGGAGTAGAGACTGAGAAGGGTTCTGAGAGTGTTTTCGGACTGACACCGAAGTTGACTGCTATATATGGAGTTATAAAAGATAGTGTAGCCCCTGGATCTAACAATGCATAAACATCTAAATGAAAGACTCGTAATGTACCAGTGACCACATCAGGAGAATCTTCCTGATCTTGGTGAGCTTGGAGAGCATACAATTTGTTCTGGCGCTGACCGCCACCTATACCAGATGATGTAACCTACCGAGTTGGGCGACCTGTTGGTGCTGCTGGAGCTGTAGATTGAGCCCTATTGTTGTTACCTCCTTTCCCCTGACTAGCAGAAGGGCAATCCTTCAACCTATGGCCAGACTGACCACACCCAAAGAACCTATCTCTTCCTGCAAGACACTCGCCCGGATGGTTCTTACCAGACTTTGGACAAGTTGGGAAAGTCCTGCTACCTGAATTACTCCCTTGAGACTTAGAGCTTGGTGCCCTACCTTTCTGATCATGTCGAAACCTAGGGGATGGAGCGCTAGCTGATGAAGGTGCTGGGGCGGTAGACCTCTACTGAAACTGCAAGCGATTTCCACCACCCGATTTCTGTTGAGGGTATTCATAATTCCCTGTTCTAGCCTTCTTGTTGTCCTTAGCCATTTCCCTAAGCTTATCTCCCTCGACCTGTTGAGCATGAGTCATAAGCCTAGAGATATTCATATCCTCTAGAATCATAGCATTCCTATACTCGATCTTCACCAGGTCGGATACCCCAAACAGAAACTTACTCATTTGTGCCCTTGGATCGGCAACCATAGATGGAGCATACCTGGAGAGCTAGGTGAACTTCAGTCCGTATTCCTGGACTGACATGGTACCCTGCTTCAAATTCATAAACTCTTGTGCCTTAGCTTCTCTCAGCTCCCTTGGGAAGAACCTATCCAGAAAAACTCCAGTAAAACACTCCCAAGTCACAGGAGCTGCATTCGTACCCCTGTTTTCTTTCCACTAAGTGAACCAAATGTGAGCTACATCCTTAAGCTGGTAGGATGCCAACTCCACCCTATCATTACCAGTCACTTGCATCACTCTTAAAATTTTCTTGACCTCATAAATAAAGTTCTGTGGGTCCTCATCAATCTGTGACCCTAGAAATTCTGGTGGATTTATTCGAACAAAGTCTCAAACCCTAGCTACAGCTGATCCACAATTTGTGTTAGTAGGAACTGGGACCTGCTGATTGTTCTGATTGGCTACACTCTGAGCCAAGAGCTGGATCGCATTCCGGAATTCTGCATTCGTAACCTCATGGTTTGGGACAGGAGGAACTATGTTAGCATTGCGTGCATTAGCATTCCGTGCGTTAGCTCTACGAGCAGGCATGATCTGAAACGCATAACGATGAATTAGAAAGGAGATCATACCCACGCACGATAAGAATAGAAAGAAAGTGAAGTTTTTCCTAAAACACTTTGTAGCCTCCCTCTCATTAGATGTGGTGCACTTCACACCATGAAAGAGACTCTACTTAGTGCGGCTTTCAAACATCCTAGGACTCTTGAACCTAATGCACTAATACTAAGTTCGTCACACCCTGAGGCTACCCCATTGACGTAACACGAGACCTGGGATCACAAGTGACCCCAAGCTAATCCTGAAGCTAGCATATCATAAGCATACTGAAAGATATCTAAATGAAAACATGAACTAATGCGGAAGCTAAATCAATTGGTAACTAAACGTGGGGAATACCCAACTAGTCTGAAGTATAAAAACATACTAAGAATTTAACAATACTGAAAGATAAACTTAACAAGTCAAGTTGATTCTAGTATTATGTCTGAAAAGCCTCTAACTGAGTTGAGTTGTTGGGACATGCCCCCCAGCTAACTCTAACAAAAATGAAACTAAAATGTAAAGACTGGAATGAAAGCATGTCTATTGTCCTCGAAGTATGAGGACTCACTGAAGCTACTGAATGTGGATCGAGAATCGATCCAAGTGCGACCTGGATGCTGAGTACCTGAATCTACATCATGAAAGGATGTAGCGCAGAGTATGCGTCAGTGCTTTGAATGTACTAAGCATGCAGGATATAGATAATAAGCTGAACAAACGTATGAAAGATGAACAAAGCATAACTGAGCAATACTGTAAATACTGAAAAGATAACTGAAAAGCTGAACTGAATGCAGTGACCAAGTACTAATCATGAACATGACTTGCTGAACTGAATACTGAAATATGTACTGAAAACCTGGTCAAATGCACTAAGAGTTTTACTGTGAGAGCTACTATTAACCGACATAAAACCACGTGAGCTAATCGTGGAGTCTGATGTATACGCCCCATCGACAGAACCCAATATACCTTGCCAGGGGTATAAAGGCATGACAGGCGTGATCACTAAATTTGATGCCCAACACAGGGGACTTACACTCCTACGGGAGCACGTAGTTCTGGGACTATGAGGGTATGTTGAACCCTAGTCCAACTCGGTGCTAAACCTACTCCCAACTGGAAATGTATATGACACAACATAACTGAAATACTGGATAGCTCAATGTTCTGACATGTAAATCTGAGAATGCAACATTTAGGAACTGACAATGTAACATTTGAAAACTGGAGCATGTTTATCTGTTTAACTGACCTAGCAAGTGCAATTCATGAACTAAGAGAATCTACACAACTAGGGTTCTGAGTTTCATGCAAGGAACTAAGCAAACTTTCCAAGAAAACATGATAATTTGATTACGAAGACTACAACAGCTAAATCACAACAATTATCCAAGGTTTTAGAAACCCTAGGTCTAAACAAAATATAGAGAATCAACAATCTGACTGAGTTCTAGGGACCTAGTGGATGAAAGGAACCCACTAGTGAAATCCCACATACCTGGTGACGAAATCTATGGAGAAATCCTTCGATTTCGGGGTGGAACTGAAGAAAACCTGTTGCGTGTTCTTGAGAAAATTGACGCCTCTTTCTTCTCCTTTTGTTCTAAGTTCGATGGATTTTTGGGAATAAAGGTTTTTGATAGGTTCTGACTAAATTATTAGGCTTAAACTGAGTAAAATGATGTAGTGTAGGTGTAAAACGACATAGTTTATATGTCAAATGCATAGGGGAAAAGACCAAAATGACCCTAACTTAAAAGCTGACGGAGGCTAACCACGGAGCCACTAACGGACTGTCAAAGGGACCACGGGCCGTCAAGTGGGTCGTGGTTCATGGGCCAGTGTCTACTGGTTCTGGCACTCCCATCTACGGTCCACTTCACAGACCGTTGAAGGACCACGGATCGTGAAGGTTGCTGTGGTTTTTCACTTGGGGGCTGGGGTCTACTGGTTCAGGTTGACGAGCCTCACCACGACCCTTCATCAAGGCCACGGCCCGTGGTGGGCTCCGTGGTCTGACGCCTGAACCCTGGTGGCTTTGTCTCACCTCCACGAGCCTTCCCATGGCTCTTGTGGGAATCTACGGCCCGTGAAGGGTCTTGTAGTCCACCATTTCTGGGTGGGTGTGAACCACGATGAGGGTGACGGACCGTGGTCCTGATCACGGCCCGTGAACCCCTCCGTGGTTCACCCTTTTCTGCTGTTTTTCTGCTGAAAGTCCAAGTCTGATTTCTGAGGTGTTACATGAACATAGTCACACTCTCTCTGAAGTTACCTTATCTGAACCAAAGGAAGTCATGGCATTAAGTAAGAAGAGGAATACCTTGCTCGGGTAATGTGACTGCTAGCTGTTAAGCTTAGCGACACTCCTTAACTACGCTCTTCTTTCCTTATTACCATACCTCATTGGCTACAACTCATAGCTCCCACTAGGGTACATGAATTCTCTTACCAAGGTATGAGTCTAACGGCATGCTCTTACTATATTCAAGCTTAACCCAAATCCTAAGGTTCGGGTTCTATACCTCTCTATAGGGAATCTCATCCCTAGAATATTACTCTTTACCACCACATTTAATCAACATTGGGCTCATATCAAGAACCATCTAATGTTTAATAACACCACCTTCAAGCTTAGTCTCTAACAACTCCATAGACTCCTACTAACCAGCTCCTTAAGAAGTTCTCATTCTCCGATCATCTCTGCCATACCAACTAGAATTTCCCGCATTACTACTCTGAACCAACTAAGGGCTCTCATTTAACTATTTCTCATAGTAAAACCTCGTCCTCCTCTTCCTCCACTTTTTAACCTTAGATGGGATTATCACACCATCATTATCACGATAAGAACATTAATCTTCTCCTTCTAACATCACTCCACTACTAAAAGGACCTCTGAAAAGATATCTCACATACTCTTTTGAACTCATTGCTATCTTATTCTCAACACTTGACTTGATTTCTCATCTTATCATCTCCCCCTTAGGTCTAAAGCTGACAGTTGAAAGCTATAGACCTATTCCATCATCTCTAAACTGGTCTACATCCCCTTTACTCTAACACTCGGGAAAAGTTTATCATGACTACCGAACTCTCCATAAGCAGGTACTAGGACCTCTTCCTAAGATGTTCCTCTAGACCTCTTCTTATTAGCTCCTAAGGCTGCTTCATCTAACTCTTTAGGAAAATTACACTTGCACCAGCCTATCCCATATTAGCAGCTCAATTATAAAATCTAGGCACACATAAAAAAAACCATAACCTCAATTGGGACCTCGTCTGGCCACATACCATCTCGGGTGTACCTCTTACTGCTCTACCTTCATTTCTTTCCTTTATGTGTCATAATACCACATTTTCATTGCAAGGTACCACTTTGATCTCCTCACCTATTTCAGGTCAAACCTACTAGATCAGATCTCGAAACTAACACCATCACCCTCATGTTGCCATCTTTTGATCACGACACTCATCTCAAATTCAAGCTTAATGTCTAGTACTAAACACGGATATCAATATAATTGCTCACACCTTATAATACTTGCGACTACCAGAAAAGTCAAGAAACACTCACCCACTAAGGTCTCATGACAAGTAGGAAATCTTTACCTCTCAGTCTCCATACTCACAAATTACCGTCACATTCCACTTCACAACTTAAGTACTATTTACTTACTTACTGCACATTATCTCTCAAATAATTCTATCATCATCTGAATACCATGGTGTTCTCCTTTTAAAAATCATAAGCCTATCTTGGGTCTATCACCCCATGAATACTCTACTCTCTTATTCAACACATGTATTTAGTCTCCTCTAACATGATGACACATCGACATCAACTCTATTTTGGTTAAAAGTATACTCTATCTCATCTTGACTAGTAACTATTCCTCTTCCTTATATCAAGAACTCTCTACAACATTATTATTCCTTATTCTACTCATAAAGGAACTCATCACTTATAACTGACTGGGTGCATGATTGCAATAACACAATATGCCCCATCACTATCTCCCTTTCATAGATTTCTATACCTCTGCATGCTTTTCTCTAACTTAAGGGAACTCTTCACTACTACTGCACATAATCTCGTAATTTATACTATCTTTTTAGGGTGAAAATACTACCCAAGATCTAAAACACACTTTCTCATAAGGGTCTCACCTGAATAAGGTTTAGAGAAGAGAGTACATCTCGATTTCAGCTCAAACGCATGATATATATGAATGTGAGTGCATTCTTTCGAACTTAATAGTTAACTCACTCATAGGCTCCTCTCAAGCCCATCTACACTCTCATAACTTCCTCAAGATTTTTGTTAAGAATAACTCATCCATGAGGATCTTGGGCTTTACCTTTCAACAACCTTTAGTATGAGGGGTAGTCAAATGGATATGCGAACGCACGAGTTAGAATAAGTCTCTATGACATAGTTCTACTGCACGATTAAGAGTATGAAGAAGGGAAACTTTTCTTAAATGTATCTACTCCCTCGTTTAAAGAAGTGGGGCCCTCACAACCATAAACAAGAACCTACTGACACGGCTTCATAGACACCCTAGGTCACATGAACTTTGTGCTCTGATACCAAGTTTGTCAAGCCCCGAGCCTACACCCTGGACGTAACTGGCACTCGAAAATCATTGATGTTTCCCAAGCGAAACCTTGGCCTGGCTCATTACTCAGCGAAATATATTACTCAAGTAAAAATGGAAACTCATGATGCAAAAATAACTTTAAAAACTTAATTTAAACTCAACTACAATAATCGTCTGAAAATAATTTAACAAGTATTAGTTAAATGCTTCATGAACTCAAAACATTACAACAACAAAGGGAATAATGATAGACTCCTCAACTTTTAAACTATCTATGAAGCCTCTACTATTTCAGAAGGATTATCGGGGCAAGACCCATGACATCCTAACAAACTGTAAGTAAAAGTGGAACTCTCCGAAAGCAAGGAGGCTCACCAAAGCTAACGTGAACTGCAAGTGGTATCAACGGAGCATCTGTTAATAACCCTGAATACATGTATCTGCATCATAAAAAGTTGCAGGTCAAATGGCTTCAGTACATTGAATGTACGAGCATGTAAGAGGAATTCTAAAGCATAAACATAAGTTTGAACTGATAGAAAAGAAACATACTTACCTCTTCTCAAACTCACTCAATTCAACTCAAAATCCACTCAAGGATAGGATACTCAACTCAAGGATAAGATACTCAACTCAAAGATACTCGGCTCAATATACTCAACTCAAAGGTACTCAACTCAAGATACTCAAGGATAAAGCAACAATAAAAGATGCAATATATGGAAAGCTTTTAAAATAGTAGATAATAACTCAATTGTATGTAAAATACAATAATAACTCTTATTTGAGAGATTCTCTAACCGACAACCATCACTATGAGCTACGTGATGATACAGCGTCTCGCCCACACTGCCAGAACTGTCATATACCTTGCCGGAGTATAAGACATCTTGAACTAAGTGGATCTACTAAGCTATGCTTAAAAGCAATAAGGAATCATCTAAAAATTATGACCCTTTTTACCCATGTTGGCATACATGGTTTATGAGGACTTTGAGTAGTCTGAATTCGTCCTCATATCGATGCTCAATACTACTCCCAATAATATAACTCATGCTCATATGT
This sequence comes from Solanum etuberosum, assembly GCA_029582245.1. Classification (NCBI taxonomy): domain Eukaryota; kingdom Viridiplantae; phylum Streptophyta; class Magnoliopsida; order Solanales; family Solanaceae; genus Solanum; species Solanum etuberosum. The sequence continues at coordinate 48,617 of JAJONR010001482.1, read as the reverse complement.
TTAAAAACATTTCCTCGTCCTCAAACTTTGAGATTATTACTCAAAAGGTTCTAATAAAAGAGATAGTGCTCAAAACTCCTCATGAACTCATTTGGAAATCGAAGTTTCCTCTCATCTTAAATGTATAAACATTTACTCTTGGGAATACTTAGTTCCCTTATATTCATTTTATAAATGAAACTCGACTCTCCTCATCCTCATACTCATTCACACTAGTCTTTAAACAGATGATAAATAATTGTAAGAGACTTCTCAAAATAGAGTTCATGCCGAATTATGGATGGGAACGACTCAATTCAAGGGTTTCAATAACCATACATAGAACTCAATACTCGGAACTCAATAACTTCAGAACTCAAAGACTCAATGATACTACTCATCTCAAGAATGCTCGACTCATAGGGTTCATGCGGAATTATTGGCATGAACAACTCAACTCAAAGACCTTCATGTATAACATATGGTAGTCCCATAATTAGGAATATAATCTCAAAAGGATTAGGAACTCAATATTCAAGAACTTAGAACTCGAAGATACTACTCCTCTCAAAGATACTCAATTTATGGATTTCATGCGGAATTATGGGCATGAACGACTCGACTCAAGGATCTCAATAATAATGTAGACTCATGAATACACTATTCTCATTCTCGTACTCACTTACTCGAGTCTTAAAATAATTAATAAGTAATTGTAGAAGACTCCTCGAAAAGACTCAAAAGGACTTTCTCAAACTTTACTCTTTACTCTTAACTCTACCTCGAATATGAATTAAATTAGATGTAGTTTGGATAGTTAAAATCAAGAAGTGATCGATGACAGTTTAATAGAACTCAAACGAAAAGAAGGACGAAAGAGTAGGGGACCTGGCGACCCTGGGGCACTGAGTGGCGTGGGGCGCCAGCCCCTTAACTTCAAAACCCCTTCACTGGCGTTGCGGCGCACCAGCCACCCTGGCGCATCAGTGGCGCGCCACCCCTTCCCAGGTCATTCCGACGAATTTTCTTCTCAATTTTCCAGCCTTACCTCATCTAGACTCACATGATTTCCTCCAAATTCACTTAGATTCATATAATAAACACACTTAGATCGAAAACCCACTCAAAACCTACCATAACAAATCACTCATTCGCAAGACCTTCCCCTCAAGAACTCAACAAGACACCATTGACAAAGATGAAGCCAAAACCTCAAGAACTCAAATCATTCAACCTCAAGAACAAAAATTTATGGATAAAATTACATGTTTGGCGTGTGGTGAACGAACCCAACACTATGAGAACTTACATACCTCAAAGAACTAGGTTCTTGGCGAAATCTTGGATGAACGCTTGAAACCTTGAACTTTTTCTCCTCTTTAATCTTCTCTCTAAAACCCTAAACGTTTTGGAGATGAATGAAACTGATTCTATTCAGTTTAGACCCTAAATTGGGTGTAATTCATGCTTAGACTAATTGGAGGTATGGAAAAGACTAAAATACCCCTCCTTAGTTCGGGTGAAAAGGCCCTATCTAGAAAGGCTGCACTCAAATAGTCATATCTCCCTCATCCGAACTTGGATTTTAGTAAACTTGGTGGCGTTGGAAAGAGGACTCAAAGATCTTCAATTTGATACCTCATGGGCCATCTAACTCATTATGTGCTAAAAGCTATGGTTGTTTGAAGTTGACCCAAAACTTAAAAGAACTTACAGATGACTTGAATGAATTTCTCTCTAGTTCTTCTTGGAACTCGAGGTGCTATATCTAGTGACCTTGACACCTAAGAAAATTTAAATTCCTCGATAAAATTTTACTCACTATGAAGAATGATTTCGAGTCTTATCTCAAAAAATTTTGAGGTGTTACATAAATAGTAGAATTTCTATAATATTTTGAGTTGGTATACATGTGAGTAAATTAAATAGAAAAATTCAAAATAACAGTTATTTCTTTAAATAGATACATGTATGTGTTTCATCTTCCAAATTAATTTATGTTCTTAATTAATATTTGTCTTTAATTTGTTGTAATACTTTGACCTTTCAACTTTGTAAGTGAATCTTCGTATTCCAAAATCTATATTTTTTCTTATAAATACAAATCTTTCAATATTATTTTCATAAAAAGATTTATATGTGATACAATTTTTGTGTGTGGAAGACTAGATAAGCTTTAATCAAGTGAAGAAAATTTCACGACTAGAGGATTTGTGTCAAAATTATAAGGCATAATGTGATTATAGGGATGAATAACACTTCAATTACTAGAATATCGGAACTTGATGTATTTGTTTTTTTACTTATTTGCCGAGATTAGAACTATGATAAGACCCCTCCATTTATGTAGTTGAATGTCACTTCCGTTAAATTATCTTCCAAGATTTTTAACTCTTTTTTATGGTCAAATGTTGAATGTTTATTACTATAGCTTTGTTTCAATTTGCATTATCAATAAAAAGCAGGGAAAGATTGTCTTAGAATTTTCTTTTTTCGTTGGTAGCCTTATGATAAGCTTGCTCCTGTGATTTTTTAATTTTTTTTTGGTATTTGTAATTTCATTTTAAGAATGTATTTGGAAGATCTTTTAACCTCCGAACAAATATTGCTCCTATTATATTTTTAACAAAAAAAACGTAAAATATATTTTAACAAACTTTCAATTGTAAAAATATTAATATTGTCATTTTGGCTCTCCACTAAATTAAAATCTGATTTATTTAATTAAATATTAATATTTTAATTATATAATGACAAAATTTAAATACCAACCGTTGCACTTTAATTCTTTAGTTATTTCCTTCTAATTAAGTTTTCTTAGTTATAAACTGAAATTACTTAATTGCATTCTACTTAATGAGAAGGAGAATTTCATGTTCTACTAATTAATGTCAAACATTTTATCTTTTTGAAATGTGTATCCTCTAACTATTAATTTAATTTCAACATTTTTATCAGACAAGAGAGACATTTTAAGGAAGTTAATCATAAGGTAGTGTGTCTCTATGTTTGTTTTTGCTACTTTATTTTATCTTTTAAAACAAATATAAAATTTATATATCGAAATTATAATAAGGGGAGGACTAAATGCAAAAAAGTTAATTCTTATGAGTTAACTATACACTATAAACATTTATCATTTTACTTTTCATATTTTTATAGTAACCCAAATAAAATTTTAAAAGAAATTATGTGATTTTTTAACAGTTCATATTCATCGTTATGGAGTACACGTGCAACGCACGTGCCCAAATACTAGTGTCATAAAAAAAAAAAAACAGCCACAGAATGAGGCTACAGGAATACAAGGTCTGACCAATCATCCTGCCACAACAGGTAACGTTGCTCGGATCCGATTGAGGAGATAAGACCATCACACCGTATCGCCACCAATATATAACTCGTAAATCAGATTTGAAGCTATAACTACACATATATAACTCTTATCTATGATTAACATTGGTTCTTCTCATAATGCACTACTCATTGGCCCAAGACCATCACACTGTATTGCCACCAAAGTGGACTTCTCCATCTTAGTCACGCTCAACTGAGTGTCTAAAGCGGGCTTCAAGGTAAGAACCTACAAGCCCCCTAGACCATTATGTGCCTTCAAATACAATGCCCATGTAAGACTAGTCACAACAGGCAACATACACTCCTAGTCTGCCATCCTTCTGTGACAGAAAACAGCACAGCCAAACCATTGCAGTAACAGTAAAGAAGCTAAATGCACCAGTGAGGATAAACACAAGAAACAATATGAATTTCCAATAATAGATCAATGAAAATGGACATCAGCTACCAACATGATTTTATCTTCAATTTTTACTTAGAACACAAGAAACCATGGCATAACAGAGCAAAAGACAAAGCCAGAAGGTCCGAGAAACAACAGTCACACACTTACCAATATAAGTGATTCATAGCATCTACTAAAGTATATTGCAGATATATCATCAGATAAGGACGCTTAGCAGACTCAAATTCACTAGACTGCCCAAGCATTCTCCCTCCTGACTTTTTCCTCTTCCTCAGGAGTGAAGTCATTCTCGATGTTGAATGTTTTACGAATCTCTTCAGGGGTCTTCCCTTTGATCATGTCAGCAACTGTCTGACATGTCAGGTCAAGCAGGCTCTTTATGTTTAAATAGTTGGCAGCCTGTAAAGAGATAAGGCAAATGATTTAATGCAACAACAATAGATACTTAACCTCTATACAAGCTCTCAACAACAACATACCAAGAGAAATTCCACAAAGTGATGTCTGGGAGGGTAGAGTGTACGCAGTCCTTACCAATACCTCGGAGATGTAGAGAAGTAGAGAGGCTGGTCCCGAAAGACCCTCTACTCAAACAACTCCAAGCAGTAATAAAACAAAAAAAATGAGTGGAGAAACATGGCAACGAATAACAAAGCAGTAACAATTAACCGTAACAACACTCGCAGGGTGAAATCACCTAAACATAGTAAACCTCAAATACAAGCTCTCAACAGAAAAAGTGAGGGTCCATTGTAAATCATTAAATGCTAATAGCAATAACTAAAAAGAAATATAAACCAATATATGCTTCACTATAGCATTTATTTCTTAAAAAAATAGGCAATAAACTAAAGTATGACTACATGTTCTAATTATAAAATATATGCTTCACTCTAATTTTACAATTACAAGCATGTAGTTTTATTTTCAATTTTAGTGTTACAGAAAATCTTCTTAGTTCTTACCCAATGTTTTAGAATGAGCCACTATAGTACTGTACTGTTGTACTAAGCAATAGAAAGTTCACTTGACCATGACAGAACTATAGAAGTAGCAGTCAAATGCCATTTCATTACTTGAAACAACTACAACCAACTGCGATATATTGTATACTACAACAAAATGACTACATAAAGAAATGTCCTTGGAGCCAAATAAAGAGGAATGGATATAAAACAAATGATCTAGTTTGGGACTGAGATATAATTGATTGATTAATTTATTTGTGACCACCCTAATAAACTCAATGTATATTACCAATGAAGCTTAAACATGAGTAAACTAGAGCAGAAACTCAGTCTATGGAAGAGGCAGCAAACAAAAGCCAAGTAGATAGGCAATGGTAGTCGGAAGTAAAAGTTGAATTGACAAACTACCATAGATCCACAAAATAAATAAAAATTACCAAAAATTACCAAACTGATCACAGAAAACTAATAATCTTCTGGTTAATTTTATATGGAGAGGCGCTTGACTGGGAATGGAGTTTAATAAAGAAAAAGAAAGTTCTAACACATAGAAAAGTACTTTTTAGTTAGAACATGTGATCTAAACATGTCATGACATTATCATCGCTTATAAGAGCATGTCACTAATGGTAAATGGAAAATTAAAGAACTTCCAAATATAGAAACGTTCATTCTTTATGGTTTAGATATAGTTCTTTTCTTTTTATGAAATGGCTTATTTGCTACTACTTTGATATGCTTTTACTCGAGCCTAGGGTCTTCCGAAAACAACCTCTCTACCTTCACAAGGTAGGGGGTAAGGTTCCAAACCCCACTTGTGGAACTACACATGCTATATTGTACATAATAACAAGTAAAATCGTGGGTTTAATAATTTACACAGTTCTACCAATAAGAAGTCATATTTTTGGAATAGAACAATAAACAAAGACTATTGAGATCAATAATATACACAACTACCAACAAGGAACAAACATAAATGAAGGAAAACAATCAAGCCAAAAAAGCACTTCATCCGTTCTCCGTTATATGACATTTTTTTATGACTGTGGTGTTTGGGCTAGCTTTCACGCACTTCGACTAATTCCATGGGATACATGTCATCTCCCACCAGCAACAGGTACCGGATAACTCTGTCACCAAGACTAGGACAGATGAAAAAAATCACCTAGTATTTTGTCTCCACTAAAAATTAAACCTAAGACCTCATGGTTCTTACCAATTTCATTGACCACTAGGCCACACCCTATAAGAGCATGTCACTAAGGGTAACTGGAAAAGTTAAAGAACTTCCAAATATAAAAATGCTCATTTTTTTTTGTTTTGATACTGCTCTTTTCTTTTTCTAAAATAGCTTATTTGTTCCTGCTTTAATATGTTTTACTAGAGCCTAGGGTCTTTGGGAAACTACCCCTCTACCTTCACAAGGTAGGAGGTAAGGTCCCAGACCCACTTGTGCAATTACACATGGTATGTTGTACATATTAACAAGTAAATTCATAGTATTAATAATTTACACAATTCTACCAATAAGAAGTCATCTTTTCGGAATAAACTAATAAACAAAGATTGTTGAAATTAATAATATACACAACTACCAACAAGGAACAAACAGAAATGAAGGAAAACAATCAAGCCAAAAAAACACTTCATCATTTCTCAGTTATATGACATTTTTTTTATGACTATGGTGTCTGGGTTGGCTTTTACACACCTCGACTAATTTCATGAGATACATGTCATCTCCCACCAGCAACAGGTACCAAGTAACTCTATCACCAAATGGTTCTCAACCCATTCATTAACCATTAGGCCACACCCTATAAGAGCATGTCACTAAGGATAAATGGAAAAGTTAAAGAACTTCCAAATATAAAAATGCTCATTCTTTTTTGTTTTGATACTACTCTTTTCTTTTTTCTAAAATGGGTTATTTGTTCATGCTTTAATATGTTTTACTAGAGCCGAGGGTCTTTGGAAAACAACCCCTCTACATTCACAAGGTAGGAGGTAAGGTCCCAGACCCCACTTGTGAAATTACACATGATATGTTGTACATATTAACAAGTAAAATTGTGGATTTAATAATTTACAAAGTTCTACCAACAAGAAGACATCTTTATAGAATAGACTAATAAACAAAGATTGTTGAGATTAATAATATACACAACTACCAAAAAGGAACAAGCAGAAATGAAGAAAAACAATCAAGCCAAAAAAGCACTTCATCGGTTCTGAATGTGGTGTCTGGCCAACTTTCACGCACTTCGACTAATTTCACTGGATAGCTGCCACCTCCCACCAGCAACAAGTACTAAGTGACTCTGTCACGAGGTTAAAACAGAGGAGGAAGAATCACCTAGTGTTTTTTTGTCTCCACAGGAAATCATAACCTGATATCTCATGGTTCTCAACCACTACTTTGACCACCAAGCCACACCCTTAGCTGCTACATGACACTTCTATAGGAGTCACATATTTTATTCGACTATAATTTTAGAATATAAAAAATTTATTGACTTTTGCCTCTTTCTAGTTGTTTAGATAAATTAATAAAAGAATAAACAATCATGCACACCAATAATTGAACAATCCCACCGACGTAATCAGAAAAATATAGGAAAAGATATATATGAAGATTTAAAAAGATCCAAACCAGCATGAGATTGAAAAGGGTGCTCTGATCAACTTTGATGAATTCAGCATCGAAAGTCTTTAGATCCTCGTTAGCCGTCTTATCTTCAGCTTTAGGAACCTCCATATGGCGCTTGCAGTATTCGATGACCTTGGCTAAGATCTTGCTAGTAACGTTGGGTAGAGGGATGCTGGTGTTAGCGCAACCATCATCTATCATATGTTTAATTGTCTGCGATTCTAGCGCCACCACCTCATCGACCTCAAAGGTCTGTCCTTCGAAGCTCCTCAAAATGATCATCTTTGAAGGAGAATTATGAACCGATCAACAAACCCTAATTGAAGGCTAAAGAGAAGAAAAAGAGGCAAGAGTGAGAAAACCTTGTAGTATTTGCTACTTATATTAATTTTATTTATTTATATTTATATTTATTTTTTTATATTATCCCTTATTTAGAAATGACAGCTTCTTGGACGAACACGTCATTACAGAATTGGACCAAAAGCTATTTAGATTGTACTGTGATGCATTTAATATTTTGCAATTTGTGGCCCTATTTGATTGGCTATTAAATTTCATTTATTTTTTGGGAGACATCTTTATTCTGAAATATCACACGTGTCTTTATTTTCTTATTCATTATACTTACTACAAAATATAGACCTTGGATTTCTGTTTCCACTTCCCATAGGTTCAAATATCTCTTCATCTACTCAAAGCTCTCTACATCTTCCATTTTCTGAAAGTGTTGCTGCAGTTTAAGGTATTTCTTCTCCCTTTGTTCTTCTTCTCTCTTCAATTTTCTTTGTGCTCAAATATTAAAACGAGAATGGCAGTTCTTATTATGTATTTTGATTCTCTTTTTTTATTTCTTAGAATATGTACACTTAGCTATTTAAACCGCAACGGCTAAAAGGAATAATTAAGTTGAGGTTCTCTATTCGTTTGTCTTACTTTCAAACATGATATCAGAATCAGCGTAAAACTTAATCCTCTGTGCAACTACCAGCGGAGAAGAAACTCTTGTCCACTGTGCATCATTCCAATGACTGCAACAATTAGTCAGAATCAGCGGGCATTGAGCCTCAACCAATACCACCACTGTGTTTGGAACTCTTCGGCAATCTAACCCTAGAAAACCCATTATCATCAGACTCTTCATGTGTTGTCACACACCGGGAAGAAGTCTGATTTACCGGCAAGATTCACCCATGTGCCAGTGCGTGGGAGGAAGTCCAACGACTCTCTGGCGACGTTCATTCTTTTGCGGAACTCACCTCCTCAATTCAACATCACCCATCTGAGTTCCACTGCTTTCTGACAACTTTCCAACTAGGCAGTCCACTTCTCCGGCGTGTACTCATACATGATTTACATAGGGGAGATAAAGGATAGAATTTGTTAGGGATGACATGTCAGAATTTCAGTTGGTTATGTTAGTTAGGAGTTTTTGAATACAGTAAGGGCGGGAAAGTTTGTTAGTGGCTATTGGCCTCAGCCAAGTTAGATCTGATCAAAGTACATATACAGAGAAGTAATCCTCTATTGATTGATCATGAATACATTTACATCTGTCTCAATTACAATCTTCTTCTTCTACTATTCTCCTCCCACATTTGTCTCAATTACATTTCACTCGAATTACTCTGTAGAGTTCCTGTTTTAGCGTAGAATTATTGAGCTGACAGTTGAGCTCCTAGAATTCTGTTAATAGTGGTATAAGAGCTATTGAATCCTTGGCATCAATGGCAAAGGGCACTAAGGCAATTGGAGAACCAACCAGTGGAACCCCTACTTCAGAGGTAGGAGAATTGTGTGAGATGATGTAGAAATTGGAGTTTTAGGAGGTAAAGTTTTATCTCTGAAAATATTTGACCAACTAGTAGATCAATTAGCAGCTTTTGGGAGACTCGAAGGAATAAAACCCCATAGGAACAGGAGTAAGGTCCTTCCCGGAATGGCCATTAAGAAAAAAGAGTACAAAGGGAGAGAGAGAGAGAGAGAAAAGAGTCCTAACAGTTACAATTCTCACCACTTGAATTGCTCTATGGTCAAGAATAGAGTTGTCAAAAAGGGTCATCCCAGCCCCACCCGGCCCAAGCCTCACGGGTCAAGAAATTTGATGGGATAGGGTGGGTCGGCCCTTCATTTGGAAGGGCCTAAAAATGCTCAACCCAACCCAACCCTAGAAGGGTCGCGGGTTGGGGCGGGCTAGCCCATCTTTTCTTTTTTTTTCCTTTTTTTTTTTTTCAAACTTAAAATTTTGTAACATCAAGAAAATGAAAAGATTTTCAAATCAAATATGGAAAACAATGGTGTTGTTTCAATAACACTAGAAAATTATCTAGTGTGATTAGCATGTATCTAGGATACTAGATATCGTGTGATGCATCCCAAATACGCAAGCGATATAGGAGAGTGGCGGGTGAGATGGGAGGGAGGTGAGGGCGCGGGATTTGTACTCTATGTATCCTAGATACATGTGAATCTACTTGGATAGAGTGTATCTAGAACAAATTACACATAATTTTAAGTCTATGTATCTCGAGATACATGTATCTGGACGCACCAAAATCAAATAAGATTCGTAATATTACAACACAATGTTCATCTAAGTAATTAGCTCATACACTAGTGAGATTTCTGTAAGTTACCCTTAAATAAATAGTTTTGGCCCATGAGCCGACCCTGGCACGGCCCCAATCAAGCCTCAAGGGCCAAGGGCTTATATGGGTCGGGCTTATAAGCGCTAGTTTTAAATGTGCTTGAAAAATTCTATCTCAACCCTACCCCAATAACGAATTGGGTTGGGCCGGCCCCATGGGCTAAGCCCATTTTGACGGCTCTAGTCAAGAATGAAGGTCTTGCGATTTAATAGAGAAGATCTGAGGTCATGGTTGTTCAAGATTGAAGAATAGACATCTCATTGAGACTCTCATTCCCTATTCATACAATCTCATATTTGTTGTGTTATTTCGGGATGCAATTTTCATATTCTATTATCTTATTAATCGTATGGCATCTCGATTATCCAGAATATTATGTTTTCTTTCCCTTCCATATTGTGTCTCTAAGAGCATGTGGTTTGTTCACAACCTTACTCCAGAAATAAGTTAGTTCCTTTTGCCCTTAAATGAGCATTTCTAGGTTACTAGAGGACACAAAAGGGATATTGATGCTATTCACTTGATCTTCAACAGTGTCTTATGTTTTTTGATGTTACTTTCTTTGAAACCCAGCCATACTTCACCAATCCAGGTGACCACTTAGACATTTTAAGGTTGTTACTAATTCCATCTTTTGGAGATTCAATAACTATCTTCCCTTTATCATCACCTATAACTCCAATTCCCTTACATATAGCTCCAGTTCAATCACCTACAACTCTAGTTAAACTTTTCAACCTTCTACAACTCCACCATTCTTTATTTATCATCGGCTTCAATGTCCAACATCACGTACAGATGATTCAAGTCTTAAGCTGAATCTTTCGCCTACTAGGGACTTGTCTTTCACTAGTCCACAAATTGCATTTTGAAAAGGTATTCAATCCACTCGTAATCATAATCCCCATTATACTTGTTTGAGCTATCATAGTTTATTATCACTTCATTATGCCTTTGTGTAATATTTGTCCTCTATTTCTATCCTAAGTCCGCAAGTGAAGCGTTATGTCATCCTGAATGGCGACAGGCTATGATTGAAGAGATGTATTTGTTTACATGCTAGTGGCACTTGGAAGCTTTTTCCTCTAATTCCAGGTAAATCACTTGTTGGTTGTCGGTGGTTGTATCCAGTCAAAGTTGATTCAGATGGTCAAATTGGTCGACTTAAAGCCCACCTTGTTATCAAAGGTTATACTCAAATATTTGGACTTGATCATAGTGATACTATCTCCCCATGGCTAAAATAGTTTTTGCCTTTATATATCCATGATTGTTGTTAGTCATTGGCCTCTTTATTAGCTAGACTTAAAAAAGTTTTTATCCATCGTGATATTGCCCGGCAGAGCCTGAGGTCTTGTATGCCAGTTGTGTCGATCCTATATGGTTTGAAATAGTCCCCTTGAGCACAGTTTGATAAGTTCAACATGGTCATTCAAGAGGTTGGTATGACTCATAGTGAGGCTGATCATTTTGTACTCTATCAACATACTTATAATTTGAAGGGGAGCCTTGGATTAACAGTAATGTTGCTACCATTAGACCAGGAGGTCAAAACAGCCTCAGGCAGATATACAAGATAAGGCTGCCTACAATAGGCCCTTATTATCGGGCCCTTCCCCAGACCCTGCGCATTGCGGAAGCCTTAGTGCACCGGGGTGCCCTTTTTATACTTCTTATAATTTGTGCTTTTAAATTGAATCAACATCTCTTCCAACATTTCTAGACGAAAGACCTAGGCATATTGAGGTATTCTCTAGGCATTGAGGTCACACCTCCAAATTAGGAATTGTCATCTCATAGTGTAAGTTTGCCCTAGACATTCTTAAGGAGATAAGTATGACAAGTTGTAGACCCATTGATACTCATATCGACTTGTAATAGATAAATATGATAGACCCATTGACACTCTTATCTACCCGAACATTAAACTTCTACCACGACACGAGAAATCATTTAGTGATCTTGGAAGGTATAGGTGGCTAGTTAGTAAGCTCAATTATCTCAGAGTAACTGGACCTGACATTGTCTTTCTTGCGAGTGTTGTAATGCAGTTATGGAATCTCCATGCAATAGTCATTGGGATGCAATTGTTCGTATTCTCTGATTCATAAAATCATAGAAAATAATTATATTTTAATGATCGTGATATGACTCCACAGTTAATGGGGGAAAATGATAATTGTTGTAGAGAAACTGCTCCTCTACAACAATAGAATGAAAGATTTATGGAACAACTACTCTTTTACTTCTCTTCTTTCTCCAAAAGATGTCTCTTAGCTATGAGATTACAAGTACTTATACTAGTTCTAACGTTCCACAAAATTTGGAGGGAAAATTAGTTAGAACTGTTTTCCTGAAATGAACATTGTCCTTTTTAACAAATTTCTGGAACTGCTTTTAACTACATGTTAGCTCAACTACTTCTGTTAATGATAGTAAACAACTATAGGTAAAAACAGTTACAAACGAGATCATAACAGATCGAGGTCATGAGAAGATTGTTGAATACACAGATGTCGATGGGGTAGGATCACCTTTAGATAGGCGGCCTTTATTTAGATATTGTGCTCTAGTAGGAGTTACTGTGGAATCTTAGAAAAGTAAGGACAAATGCAATGGCTCGATCTAGTGCAGAAGTTGAATACCGAGCAATGGTTATGACAACTTGAGAACTAATTGGATTAAACAGTTGGTCAAAGAATTGAAGTTTGGAGTAATCAATCCGATGGATCTTGTGTGAAATAACCAGGCTACTCTTCATATTGCATCAAATCTGATGTTTCATGAGAGAACTAAACACATTGAGATCAATTGTCACTTCAACAACAGCAACAAGAAATAAAGTAAAATCTCACAAGTGGGGTCAGATAAGGGTTAGAGTGTATGTAAACCTTACTGCTACCTCCCTGGGAAATTTATAAAAGACCCTCGGTTTAGAGAAAAAAAATACTCGTAGGAGACATGTCACAAAATATGTGCGTCAAATGATCAACTTGTAGATATTTTCATTAAGTGCCTCATTGGTTCTCGCATTACCTACATTTGTAACAACCTTGGTACATTGATTTATATGCACCAGTTTGAGGGGGAGTTTTAGAATTTCATAGATATTCTAGAGTATTCTAGGATCCAGTAAATATTGTATATCTTGATTTACTCATGTAATTATGTAATTTGATTCTCTTTATCTTTCTTAGAATATGTACACTTAATTATTTAAACTCCAATGGCTCGAGGGAATAATCAGTTTCTCTTAATTCTCATTTAGTTTGTTTTACTTCCTAATAAGAAGAAAAGGTCATCCAGAGCAAAGCAGGAAAGCCCTTCATCCACACAAGAAAAGCATAGAATCCAACAATCTGTATCCTAGCTAAAAACATATGTTAGAAGATGTATTGTATTATGTTACTTGGTACCGTAAAATCTTCAATTTTGACTATTTTCTTCTGATGCCTTTCCTCTGAGGAATTAAACTATAGTACCTTCACGCTGAACATTGTCTTCTCGTTGAACTTAACCTGCCTGTAAATTTACATTCTTGTTGATTAAACATCTCTCTTTCTTCATGTTGTTAGCTGTCCATTGTGAAAGGCCTTTAAACTTACCTGGTTTATTTAACTTACTGAAGCTAGCCGAGATCGGGAGATTTTTTTACATGCAGCTCCTAGATTGTACAGAAGCTGATGGACCAAGCCTTAAAATGCCAGACAGAGACGAACTAGCTGGTCTTTTGAATGTGCAAGTTCTCAAGAAGAAAAACGTTCCATCATTGAACTTCGTTTCATTTGTAAGAACCGGAGAAATATCCTATCTAGTATACCACAAAATTAAAACAGACTTGTTTGTTGCAATGTATGGGGTATAGAAGATTCATTTCAAAAGACATATATACAGGCTTACAGTTGCAGAATATTGTTAAGCCGTCCTAATCACAACTTTCAAGGTTGCCCCAGTTCTGTCTAAAACTATCTGCAGTTTTGAAAGAGGAAAAGGTTCAGAAAGAGCTAAGAGCAACAACCACCTGGTGACAGGCATGATCTTACTCAGATGATTTATTTATAAATTGACAACACATAGTACAAAATATCATAATGCAAGTCTGAGCACTATGCATCATAAGCCTATATCTTTCATAATGATTGAGTTTATGTCCATGATTTTATCTGAAGATCAAAGTATAGATACCGTATTTACAATTGCCAGGGAAACTCTAACAACAAAAAGGAAGAAAGGCATCACAAAGTCTGCCAAGCGGACACCATTCCATTTGAGTGAGCAATGCTGGGAAAAACAGAACCAGCGTAATCCACAAGCATCATAAGCTGAAAGCACTAAGCAAAATTAAAATCATAAGCTGAAGATCGGGTGAAATTTCTACAAGCAAGAAGGATAAGAGAAGAACTGTCACAACCCAATCCACTTAAGCCATGACCGGCGCTCAGTAGGCCTAAGCCTACCGAGCATGCCTGGACCATTTTTCATGCTAAAAATTCGCCAGAGTTTCCTCAGTATTGAGAGCAATCCATAAATTTTAAACTTGTCAGCATTGAATAAACAACAACCCAACCTACTACAATAGCAACATAATAAGTCTAAGAGACTATCAAAATCGAAAGTCAGTGACTTCCACAAAACTTTAGAAGTTCCAAGTCACCTCTTTACTAACACAAACCAAATTTACAAGACTGACTCAAGGAGCATCGGTTTAAGCAGAAACTTAATCATGTATATGTTGTACACCATATGCATGATCAAGACCCTGCAGAAATCAGAGAGGATTGATCTTTCTCCTTCTTTGTTAAATCTTGTAATGTTATAAGCAGCCTACTAAGCGCAGGTCATGGCTTAAGTGGATTGGATCGTGACAAGAACTCTGTTGTCTTAATATAAACATGGGCAAGGATAGTTATCAAAATCATCATTAAAGAAACTAAGCAATCAATCCAAATCTTAAAGCAAGGAGCTTAGTAGTTAAAGAAGCATCTTTACAATGAACATTGGGAATGGATATTTATAGGGACAGATGCAAGTGATTGTAGTTGTTATGAGCATGAATAAAACAATCTAAAGGGTTCTGAAACGTAGAGAGGTGGCCATATCTTCTTTGTGAATGTGGTTTCGAGGTTTCATTTTAAAGATTGCTTTGAGATAGATACTTTGTTGACTATTGAACTTGAGGGTTAAGGATCAATTCCCACTTCAATACATTTTACTTGGTGCACCCATATTCGAAAAATCCTAGATTTGCCTCTGGCCCCAGCAAACGCTATAACATTTTCTATAGCTGCATAACCACATGCTTTCGGATCCAAAACTTACCTATTACGTCAACCGTTCTTCCACAAAGGGAAAACCAAACACACTATTCAATATACTTCGTTGCTAACTCACTCAATTTTAAACAAATTTAGGGGAAAATGAAAACTAAAAATCATTTTTCTGCGGCCAATAAGAATTTTAAAAGCAGAAAAGGACGGAAAGAAAAGTCGTGGACTATACCAACTCCAGGTTCCGATAATCCTGAGAACATAAATAAAGGAAAATCATTTTAATTTGTTTCCTCAAAAATTCTAGGCGGAATCTTAATCTGTTTTCTCATCACTAAACAAAATCTATTGAATAAATTCAACAAACAAATAAATAAATTTCATTTTAAAAATTTAACAATTCAAAATATTTACAATATATATGAACAATATTTTGAATATATATATGAAAAATTTACTGTCAAAGATAAATATTTACCATATATATTTAAATATTTTGAATTGTTAATTATTTCAAACTCAACAAATTGATAGCCTTTCTCTTTATGTAAAACATTCGTCAGACAGTCAACCATAAACAAATTATAATCATATTTGTTTGTTGTGTTAAATGGACGGATCGAGCTTAAACTAAAGAGGTTAAATATTAAAATTGATTGAATTAAAAATTAAGTGGAATCATGATGCATTTAAATTTATTTTGGACTAAATTAAGTGGATTAAACTGAATTAAAAATTAAGTTAAATCATGATCCATCCATTTTGACTTGCTTAATCTAAACATTATTGACATACTTATGTAATTCATGAAAAGAAAAGAGATCAAATTCGCTAAAAATAAAAATCTAAAAAATTATAGACCTAAAACTCGACTTGGAACTTGAGACTAAATACTCGGTCCAAGAGAGACGATCAGACCCAAAAATCGAGGCACAAGACCCAACCCCAATACGGAATCCAAAATCCAACACCAATCCCGATCTGAAACTCGAAATCTGAACATGATCTGAACTCGTCCTGACCCGAGATCCACCCAGACCCCGACTAGGGATCTGAGACCCAACTCCGGCCTTAACCTGGAACCCGTGATCTACAATCCAACCCCGATTTGGAATTCGAGATCTGATTCCAACCTTGACCTGGGATCCAAGACTCGATCCGATCTGAGATCTAATCCTACCGGATATGATGAAAAATATTAGGGCAATATTTGTGATTTTATGAAGATAAAAAGTGGGTTGAAATAAGAAATAAATTAGGTTAAGTTGACAACCATTCTAAAATGGTTAATGTTTAAATGAATTATCTTAAACTCAACCCATAAAAATTTGGGTGAGTTGGGCGAGTTCTTTGTGTTTGAACTCAATTTGACACCCTAGTAAGCTAGAAATGTTTGTTTCTTTTTCTTTTTGCTAAACATTCACCAGGTGATTAACAATGAAGAAATTATATGATAGAGAATCAAATCCATAGAAAAGCTGAAAGATCAGTTTGCCGACTAATCTACCAAAATTTCCATATTTCTCATAAAACACAAATTCTCTCAAGAGGGAAAATAAAACATGTTGTTATAACTTTTTTGTTGTTGTATTTGATTTAATAAAACACTTTAATTCTAGTCCAATAATTTGACTAATGGCTATTGTCCAACACACTTGACAAGAGCGAATTTCTTGTCCGAAAGGTTATCATGATTTGCTTTATTTTTCCTTCTTACTCTTCATTTTCTTTGTTTGGTGTATTATTTTTTTCTTCTTTGTTCATGTATTAGCGACATATTTAAATGACGAAAACGATCTCCTTATAAGGAAAATATTTGTGATTTTATGAAGACAAAAAGTGGGTTGAAGTAAGAATTAAATTAGGTTAAGTTGACAACCATTCTAAATGGTTAATGTTTAAATGAATTAGACGGAATCATTTCCATTCAGCTTTATATCACATTGTTAGCCAGAACCATTTCTCTTCGGCTTTATATCATATCACTAGTCAGAACCATTTTTCTTCGGCTTTATATTACATCACTAGCCGAAACCATTATCACATCACTAGCCGGAACCATTTTCCTTCGTCTTTATATCACATGTCTCATCACAGTGCACAATAATTAATGTAAATAAGCAATTTCACACCATAAAGAAGATACAACAACTCAAGCAATTCAAGTCCACAATAATGTCATCAAAACATTTCATCAATCAACAAAATATATATGGTCCACAACAAGGCAATCCACAAAGCATTATAATCAACAAAGTTGCCTTTTTTCATTAATCCTCTTTTTATTCATTAAGATTAATCAAGTGGAACAATGAGTCCATCACCTCATTCTCATCACTCCCCAACACATTAAATGAAGGGAAATACACGATTCTACTAATTTTACAAGATTTAAGATATCAATTGCCTCAATTCAATCAAATACTCAATCCAAGACTTGAACCTTCCCTTTCTGAAAAAATGTCCTAAGTCATACAATCTAACAATAAAGTAATCACAAGAAGATTCTGGAAATAACAATACCCATATTATACACTTTAAAAAATGGGTCAATCAACTCAAAAATTCAACTCCGAAAATGAGGTTTGAATCCGAAAATATTTACTTGAAAATGTTGCCCAAGGCATTTGAAACTCATTGGTAAAAATCATTTCTAAAATGAAATTAAATCAGTTCACAATCACCATTTTAGTTTAGAACTCAAGTTTTTGAAAAACCTTGTCATTTGTCAATAAAAATTCTAAGTTTTGATGTTAAAATCCATAAATGATAAAAGGGAATTGAAGTTTTAGGGTCATAAAGACTTACCCAAATGATTTAGCACAAGAAATCCCTTCAAAATTGCCTTTAAGAATTTTACAAAGCTCAAAATGGGGTTAAACCCCGAAATCGCAGGCATAAACCCCCCTCTAATGTCGCTTTTGCGACTCCGCAAAAGTTGGGACCATCACGATCACGAACCAAACCTTCACTAATGTGAAAGTCAAATGAAATTTACCCTTCATGGAAGCGAATCGGACCTCACTAACGCAAGCCTCACGGTCGCGAGGAACACCAGAACACATACATCAACAAAATTAGCCAACTTTCAAATCATCAAAAGGACCCTCGGGATTCTTTCAAAATCTCGTACACACAACCATATATGCAATTTAACTAAACTCATAACTTCGAACTCAATGGAATCATCGAAACACGAATCTGAGGTCTCCTTGATCTGAAATCCGTGGAAGTCACAGTAAACGAACATAATGCCTAAAAATGCTAAATCTAGCTTGGGGACTCAGAAAATTCAACCAAGGTCTCACTTAGACCTAAAATCATCCGTTGAATCCAAAGAAACTCTCAAAATTTTGATCCGAGCATCTGAACCCCGAATGTTGACCAAAGTCAATCCAAAGGCTAAAATCTCAACAATTTCCAACTTAGGACCTCAAATCCTCAAAAAGATTCCGAATCTAAAATCGACAAGTAAGTTGGACCAATTTCCACATTCTGGGACTGATGGAATCGACGAAATTCCATGCTGACACTCAAACTCTAAAAGACAGGGAAAAACCATTTTTTAACAACTTTAGCCTTTCAATATCAAAAACTTACATAAGTCATAACTTTTTACCCAAAGCTCGAACCCAACTTTCAAAACTCAATCAGAAATGACTCGGGGTCTATATCGAGAGGGGTAAAATGATGATTTTATGAAAATTTTCAAAAATGACCTTCCGGGTCATTACAGAGATCATATCTTAGCTAACCTTCAACATTTTATGTGAAGCAACCTTCTCTTTTTGAAGATTAATTTTCACAGCCTCAAGGTACCATTCGAGTTTGCCCGCGAGTAGCGCAAAACTGAACTTTGATCCGGGTTCATGTCCTATCAAGGTTGATCGTGAAGCTCGAGTCTTAGTTCATTGATTTCGAACAACTTTTGTTAAACAGTTTGATTCGTAAGTTGTTTGCTACTCAAAATCATATAAAGAAGATTTGGTACATGAGGTCCATTGTTTATTCTTTATACACATAAAATATGGTATTGTTGCATTCTTATGTTATATCTGTTAAAGCTAAAATATTCTATACATTAATTCGTTCATGTTTGGGATTATAGAAAATTGTATAGTTTTTTGAAGTTATGATAAATCATGCCTCTTCAAGTTTTGTTTATTTACATTTTTTCTAACTTTTGTTTATGATTAGTATTCTGTATTTAGTGAATTGTTATTCGAATTAAAATTTGACTCAAATTTTTTTAGGTCAGTGGGTTGTTGGCTTAAATATTACGTAGTATCAATTTTTAGCCTGTTGATGTGAGAAAGAGCAGATTGGGTACAAATATATTCTAACATAGAGTCAATAAATATATGGCAAGTGGTTTGCAACATTTTGATATATTTCTAAGCCTGAAAGATGCTTCTTCTTTACATTTATTACTATTCTTTCTCCACGAATATTGGAATTTGATTTGCAAATGAATTACTTCTTGAAGTTTATGTTTCATCCTTTTTTATGAGGATATAGATAATTCATATCACACATAATTTCTCAGCTATCAATCATTTTTCCCCCTAATATTAGAAAATTTAACATTTACCCCCAAAAACTCATAAGATATCATTTTTGGGTGTGGTGGAAGTCAGAATCCGCACAACAAGAGAAGAGAGATTGCTTATTCTTCGGAGTATATTTTTCAAATCTTCAAGTGTATTTATAATAGGGAAAAGAGTCTGATATACCCCTCAGCTTTGTCATTTAGAGCTGATATACTCTCGTTATGAAAGTGGCTCATCTATACGCCTACTGTTATACAAATGACTCACATATACCCTTTTCCTCTTACGGAAGTGAAAAAATAATTTTAATTTAATTTTTTAATTATTTTAAAAAATATATAATCTCATATGGGTATACCTAATCCTCCTCAAACATTTTTTTTTTTGTTTCAATGACTAATTTAGGTTTATTATTTTGATGGTCAAATTTATTTATGTTTCACTAATATTCTTGTAAAATTTATTATAGATGACCCGATTTTTATTTTTTCAAATACAAAAACTAAATTACAATATAGCCGAAAAAATAGTTTTAAATTATAATATAGCCACAAAAAATAGTTTAAATTTTTTTTCTTTACATTAAGGAATGAAAGAAAAAAATAAAATAAGAATAAGAAACTCAAATAATGATAATCAAAGAAGTCAAAAAATAATTTATGTATGGAAAGGATTAAAATATACCTTGTACTTTGTTAGAAGGGTCATATATACCCCTAAATAATTTTTTAAAAAATTAAAAGTTAAATATATAAATTTAAAACTAATTTTTTCACTCCCGTTAAATGAAGGGTATATGTGAGCTCATTTTGTAACGGTAGGGGTATATGTGAACCGTTTGTATAACGATAAGGGTATATATGAGCCACTTTCATAATGAGAGGCATATCAACTCCAAATGACAAAGTTGAGAGGTATATCAGGCCTTTTTCCTTTTAATATATGACTTTTCATTCTCTATTTATAGTATTACATACAGGTAGACAACAAGTATGTCATAAACATGATATTAAGGGGGAATATCATGGAGGAGGTGGGAGACATTGCATTAAGGATTTGAAGTCACGGGGGAGGTGAAATATAATGGTGAAAAGTAATGGGAAGATGAGGAGTTTACATTTAGTGGACATCCACATAAATAATATACTCATAACACTTATTTTTATTTTTATATCATTCCTTAAATTCCATAGGTTTGACCCCGTAGAATTTGACCCATTTTCTCATTGAATAAAAGGTACGAAATAAATCTGATTGATAAAATTATCATGTGAAATCTTTGTTTTTTTCTATTCCTCAATAATATCCCATAGTTATTATGTTTACGTCAATAGAAAACCTTTCTTCTATATGAATCAATATTATTCCATTTTAAAATTCTTCCCGATATGCTCAACAATCAGCTACTCAGAGTCCCTTGTAGTCTATGTACACAACTTTGTTTAATATTCATATTACAATAAGCACATTATGATAGAATCATTCAAGCTTCTAACTTGAATGGTTGAGCAGTTATGGATTATCAACATTGAGTAAGTAGATTACTGTAAATATTTTTGAAATTTTTTTCATGTTTACGCCACCTCTATCCCTACCCCCTACCCCCCCCCCCCCACAGGCCATTTCCGTCAAAAAAATAATTTAAGAAAAAATTATTTTTGAAGAATATTTCAAATTTAAAAAAAATCATCTTTTACGCCAACCTCACCCCTACCCCCTCCCGCGCGCCACCCCATCAAAAAAAAAAATTTAAAAAATGTTTTTGAAAACTATTTTAAATTTTAGAATTTTCATTTTTATGCCCCCACACCCTGCGACTCCATCAAAAAAAATTTCCTGGATCAAATCTCAGGGTCGGATTTCGAAACGGTCATCGGCGTCTTGTCCTAGTCTGGGTGTCAGGGTTGATTTTTGGATCAGAAATTCTTTTTCTAAAAAATATTTTTTTAGTCTCAAGCCAAAAATAAAAGATATTTTCTGAAAAATACTTTTCATTCACCAACCAAACATTAAAAAATATTTTTCAGAAAATATTTTCTACTCACCAACAAAACATGAGAAAACAAGTTAGAAATCCAATTGTTTTTCAAAAAAACATTTTCTAGGAAAACATTTTTCATGGAAAATATTTTCCTTCGTACCAAACACACCCTAATCTTCAAATATTTTCAAGTTCTTGAAAACTGACCCAAAGTCCAAACCAATTTTATGGAGAAATTTTACTTTCACTCATAAAATATTAATTTTTATTCAAATAAAATATATGTCCAAGCACTACTTCAAAAACTTAAATTTTTAAATTTTAAATTTTAAATTTCAATTTCAATTTCAGAATCTAGAACTAAGTTGTTTCCAGGAAGGTTGTCAATTTGCAATATCCTACCAACATCGAAAGAAGTCGAATTAGTACTAGCACGTATACCTTCCGTTCTAAAATAAGTGTGAATTAGTCAATCCATAATAATTCATAAATTTGGCCAAAGAAAGTAAGTCAGTCCATAGGAAGACGGCGAAAGAAGTGCGCTTTCAGTTGATTTTGATTTTTTCATTCCGAGTATGATATTAGAGCTTGATTAAAATTAGATTTGTGCATTATAAGATTCATTTAAAAAAGGAAAAATGGTTAATAATGCCCTTAAACTATGCGAAAGGAACAAAAATGTCATTCATTTGTAGTTTGGTCCAAAAATGTCTTTGCCGTTAATATTTTGGTCCAAAAATGTCATTATTATTATTTAATGGGTCAAAAATGCTCATTTTCCAAATATAATATATTATTTATTTATTTTTTCTAATAATATTTTTTAAATTAGCAAATATTTATCTTACTTCAATTCAGAAAAAAAATAAAAAATGAAAATATTTCTTATTTTATTATATGATGGATATACTATGATCTTATATATATGACATATATTATATGTTGAAATAGTACATGAAGTTCTTATATTTTAATTGATAAAATGAGATTAAGAAGAAAAAATAAATCCTACATTTTTATTTGTTAAAGTGATTTTAAAAGAAAGAAGATAAGAACAATGTTCTTTAATAATATGTTAATTAGGAAGAAGATATGTTTAAAAAGAAAAAATATATATATTTATTCAGAAAAGGGCATTTTTGACCCGTTTAGTAACTATAGGGTATTTTTGAACCAAAGTATTGACGGGAAGGACATTTTTGAATCAAATTATTGACAGCAAGGGTATTTTGAGTCAAACTATAAACGGAAGACATTTTTGTTACTTTCACATAGTTTAAGGGCATTTTTTATCCTTTTCCCTTTAAAAAATATTAAACTTGAAAATTTTAATTTAAAATAGAAAAATCTCAATCATCTCATCACAATACATACTAGGTATGAAAAAAATCTTATTGAGTACGCCACCCTCGAATGGACCTTATAGTGCGAAATCTAAATTTAATCGAGACTCTAATATAAGCTCCGAATGCCGAGGAAAAAAAGGCCTGCAAAATAGGCATTACATTGGAGGCATATCCATCTATCTCTATAGAGTTATAGACTAGAGTTATAGACGAAGAGGACCAGCACTTCATTTCATTACGCTCCACAATTGATTGGACCGAAAGTTCCCACAATAATTAATTACGAGGCAATATCACATTTCTCTTGTGCAAAGCCTAGACTAGAGACCAAAATTATTAGACTGAATTAATACAATGATATTTTATTTATTTTAGAAAATAGCCCACATAATCATATTATTAAAATAGTATTATACATATATATATATATATATATATATATATATATATATATATATTATTCTTATTATTGTTATTATTTTTCTCATTATATATTAATATAGAATTTTGTTCGCATACAAATAAGTAGGGTTGTTTATGGGACGGATTTGATGGATAGTTATGTTTAACGGTTTGGCATATCAGAAATCAAATTATAAATATACTAATTCACTAGTCAATCAATAAGCTATCGGTTAGTTCGGTATTGGATTAAGAATTAAAGGATAGTTATCGGGCGGTGTATTGGCTCCAACATTTCATGCTTTCTTCTTTCACTTTCACTTTCACTCACAATTATATTGATCTTCTATCAAACAAAATAATTTTTCTAGCCCTACTTTAAGCTGGTAATTCAGTAATTGTAAATCAATGTGAGACACATATAAAAGTCTAAATTTTAAGGGTGCAAATACATAAGTATTTACTTAATAAATATACTTATGATAAAAATGTAACTACGATAATTCTTAACGAGTTATCCAATAAGAAAATTGAGTAATTCGCTCTCACGCCAATAAATCGTTAACTATGAAGTTTTAATTCGTTGACCAACTGATAATTCGATAATTCAATACTAATAAACTAATAAATCAATTTTATAATTGACTTATCAATTATAATTCGATTTTGAACGCCAACAAATAAGAACCAAACTCATTAGCCTCATTTTTAGTTCAACAGCCAGAGATATTTTGGTACATCCGTAGGT
Organism: Solanum etuberosum; assembly: GCA_029582245.1. NCBI lineage: Eukaryota > Viridiplantae > Streptophyta > Magnoliopsida > Solanales > Solanaceae > Solanum > Solanum etuberosum. Next base: position 24,312 of record JAJONR010001482.1, on the reverse strand, counting down.
CTACGGCCACAGTCAGCTAAAGAGCCTGAGACACACAAGCTAATTGACTATTGTATTTGTGATGAGACACACACAACCCTATTTGTTTATAAAAGTTACACAAATAGCTTTTGATATCCTTAAAAATACCTCTCTATTTAATTAATTAAACTTAAATACACCTCAGATTTTGTCACATTGATGAAATATACCCCTAAATTTTCGTCAAGTTTAGTTGTGCTTTCAACACTTATTTTGACGTTTTATTAAGAGTTTCACGCTTTTAGAAGAATTTGAAACCAATTGCTATTCCATGTCGCAGATCGGAAATATATTTAAGTTCAATTAGTCAAGTAGAAGAGTGTTTTAAAGTTATAAATAGTTTAGAAATGAAACTAACAATTCACACTAAATATAAAGGTGTTTTCAATACTTTTAATGCAATAATAAATATAACTATTGTTTTTAAACTAGAATAATCTATAACAAAATAAAATAGAAAAAATCAAATTGCTAACGTATATAACGTATCAAAATAATCTTATTATGGAGAAATAGTCTTATACTATATTAAATTTTCCATCCCAAAACAAACAAAAAAGGTGGATTCCTTGGAAGAGGAGATCAACTACAAAAAAATAAAATTATCTGACAGAAAAACTAGTACCAGTGTACCCTACCTACTAATTTCTGACATGCACTCACAGTCACATTTCAACAAACACAATAAACGACTGCTAAAATCAGATATGAATAATCAAATCAATCCTAAAGTGGATGATTTGAAAACCCCCAAAAGGTAAAAGTAATGTTTTCCAAGAAATAAATAATACTAAAAATAAAAGAGATGCTCTGTGTGTCCTGTCATGTACTACTAATAATAATAATAACTCTGTTTAATTAAATATGATTCAGGGGTTCCCCTCAGAGAGTACACAAAATTAACAAAGTCCAAAAAGAGATCAATGAGTCCCCTTCATAAAATAAGAGTTAGATACAAGATTAACAATGTAATTTATGAATTTAGAATAACTAGTCTACCAAACTAATCCCACAACTCAATGTTGCTTGACAATCGAGGATAAGATTCTTTCGTTTTGAATTAAAGGTTTCATATTTAAATTTGGAAATGAAAAGTTTTTGATAGTAAACACTTTAATCAAAATTGGGAATGAAAGTTTTCTGATAACAAACTCTTCCCTCAAAACAAAATGTGAGCACTCCCGAAGGTTTTCGGAATGCAAATTCAAATTAATCAAGACGAACCGAATATTAGGGGGGAAAAGCTTGGAACACTGTCATTTTGCAAGATGATCAAATCAAAGCCTCTATAGTTGCTTTCTTGACCATGTTACAAAGAGGACATGAATGGAGACAAGTTTCACAATCTTTGCATGAAGAAAGATGTCTACAAGGCAAAAAAACCATGCACGACTTACTAGAATTACACCTTTTGCACATCATCTTTATCGTTTGTTCTTGTTGCAATGATTGTACTTTGTCCTCAATTGGTTGTACATCACAGCAAGACTCTGCATCTCCTACATTGGTTGATTGAAAATAGGCATTTTCTCTTAGTTGTTCAATTGTGTTGTTTAAAGAAACAACAATGGCTTCGTTCTCATTCGCGATTCTCTGCCATGTTTGATTCTCCATTTCTATCCTTCTCAAAAAATCTTCCAACTCTTTCGACCTGTTTGCTGCTTTCGCAATTTCTTCGTCTTTTTGTTTCAGTAATAAATGAGTCTTTGATTCGTAATTTCTCAAGATTAATGCCAATTGTTGCTTCCTCTGTTCTTGCAGAGCCAATCTCAATCTCTCGTTCTGTTAATCAACAAAATCAATTAATTGTTAGAACGCAACTACAAATCATCTCATTAAAATCGTGTAAATTTCATAAATTGAGACAGAAGGAGTAAACGTTACCTGTAAACTAATGAACTGATCAATCTCGACTCTCTGTTTCTCAAATTGGGAAGCCAGACTATGAGGAAACATAATAGAATTTGATGAATTCATCAAATTCTGAATATTATTTTTCTGGTTCAGAATTTGAAACTGCTGCGGTTGGATTTGTAACAAATACGGTTGCTGCTGCTCCGTTTGAGGATTAAAACAAAATTGATTGAATCCACAAGCATTATCATCCATTAAATCCTGCGAACACCCTAACGAAAACCCGAGATTCTCCGAATACAAATGCGCTTGAATGGCCATACTTGTAAACCCACAAGCATCAATAACAAACAAAATCAGGCCAATAGAAGAACCAAAACAAGGTAAGATTTTGCTTTTTACAAATAACAAGTTGATTTGTTCTACAAAGAAGATGGTAGATACATATATTGTACTATTATGCTAACATTTGTAGGCCAAACCTATAACTTGTTTTCTTTTCTTGTGTTGTGTATTTATAATAGTATTCAAATTTTTATGGAAACTGAAAAACTGAAAAGTTGCAGGAAGTAAAGGATGGGCTATAAATAAAAGGTTTATTAATTATTATTCTATTTTGTTTGTTTGTGAAAAAATTTAAAAAAAAATTGAATTCCATTCCTAATTTGGAGATTTTGAAGGAGTTTTTTTTTCCTTCAGTATTTTAGGATGATGGATAGCAGAAACGGAAGGGAAAAAGAAATGGTCAGTTTTATTTTTGAAAATTAAATTTTAATTACAGGAGACTTAATTTTTAGAGGGAATTCAAAGATTTGTTTTGTCAGTTTTGTGAATAAGCCTAAAGAATAGGATTTTTTACAATTTATTTATTTTATTGCCTTCTTAACTTTCGTAACTTCTTTTTTTTTTTTTAAATATTACGCGTTTCCTATCTTCCAAAAGAAACTGACAAATGTTAGAATACGAAGACCAATGAATTTTCGAGAAGAAAAAAAAAGGAACAATGAATTTAATATGTACCATGTGAAAAAAAATGCTCTTTAACTACATGAAATTAATAAAAATATTCTCAGTTAATAATTTGGTTTAAAATATCATTTTAATAGTTTGATAAAAAATGTTCCTTTTTTTTCAAATAATTTTTTTTTAAAACACATTCTTTTTCTATTATAATTTTCTAACTAGCAAATGATTATTTTACTTCAAATCGCAAAAGGACATTTTTGATTCATTAATAGGGCAATTTTGGACCAATTTGTTTGCGGCAAAGGTAATTTGGATCAAATTATTGATAATAGAAGCATTTTTAGAACAAACTATTAATTAAAGATATTTGTGTTTAATTTTGCATTGTTCATTTTTTGACCCTTTCTGAATTTTTCATAATAAAATTACAATTTTAAAAAGTACATGGGAAAATTATAATCCACTAGTTCAAAAATTGTACTGTTATTGTTATTTTGGGTGTCAAATAATTTTCTTCTGTTATGACTTTTTTCAATGACATTAATACAGTAATATATTTATTTATTTATTGTACTTTAATTAGTTTTTTAACATATACAGTAAGTTCCAGTTCGTGAAGAAAAAGGAAACGACACCGATAGAATTAATTAAAAAAATGCATTAAAGATGGTACGGTACCCTGAACCTCGTTATTCTTTTGAATTTGAGGAAATAGTATAAATAAATCATAAAATTTGTGAAGTTTTATAAATAAAAAGTTGATTAAAAAAAATATCAAAGCTAAAAAGAAACATTGACTTTCCAAATATTATAAACTTACTCTTTTTTTTCTATTCTTACAAAATAACTGTGAAGTTTTTTTTTTCTTTTTAAATATAAAATGTGCTAGAGGACCTAAAATTAAACTGTCATTCTTCAAACTCAATTATTTTTTTAGTAAGGTAATTTGTGGGTATAGGTTATGCTAATCACCAAAAGAATAAAAAAAGGTAGGATATTGAAGTACTTAATAAGAAAAAAATAGAAGGTAATTTAAAATTTTGAATTTAACTTTGGACATTATTAATCAATGTAGACACATTGATAATATTGATTCACATCAGACATTATTGTCGGTGCAGCATGGTATGATATCCCCTTACCATAAGGTCAGATATCGATTTCTCTGTCAACGTCTTTTTAATCGAGTTTATCATATCAGAATTGTCTGGTACGATTTACATCTCTAGTTTAACTTGTGAGGTATTGTTATTAGTAAAAAGCCTTCTCTAACTTTTGAATTGTCGAAACAAGTGACTGTGAATTTTTCTGAAGTTTTAAAAAATAATCACATCAGATTGTTAAAGAAATTAAATTGACGACCATGGTAAAGTTTATTTAACAAATTATTTGTAATTTGTTAATTTGTTCTATATTTCTTTTTGGTATTTTTTAAGAATTTTATTAGGAAATAAATTCATTGAAATACTAGTACTAGTCAATAGAAAGAAAGAAAAAAAGCAAAAGGAAAGTTATAGTAAGTCATAACACGAAACTTCACGGGTTTGACGTGAAAAGATTAATGGGAACCTTTTAAAAATAGAACATATGTAAATTTGGGATTCAATATCTTAATTGGCAATATAACTAAACACGTTTTCTCCCTTTATGCGTTCTACTTTTTTTTTTAAATATATTTATTTTCCTTTTGGGAAAAGGCATAAATTGCCTCCTAAACTTATACCCAAAAATCATTTACACATTTTTACTAATGGGGCGATCTATTACACACCTTAAGTACATAAAGAGATGAATGAATCAAAATGGAAAAGAGATGACTGAGAAGGAATTTTGAATTATGTTTGAATTTAGGAATTTTTGGGTGAAAATTTAGGGTTCTTGTTCATTAGGATGTAATAGGTCGTCCCATTAGTAAAAATGTGTAAATGACTTTTGGGTACAAGTTTAGGGGGCAATTTATGCCTCTTCCCTTTGAATATCTACAACATGTCTGTATGGTCCATGAAGTACCTCATACTCTGTATCTGAATTCCATTCAATGCTGCATTTCATAGACTTAGTTGTGTTATCTTGTAGAACCTTCATTGCCATTGGAGAAATGTCACAGATCCAAGTATTGCAAAACTCTCTCATCTGTCCTATTCTTTTCATCATTTTCACCCTAATTTCTTCAAGCATTGTAATTATAGTCTTATGCCTTGCTGCTAATATCCATGCATTCAACCATGTTATTGTCTACAGCATCACATTTTGGGGTACAATTGAAGTAAACCTTGCTCCATCTTTCAGGATTATAATACAACAAGTTATCAACTATGTTATTCACCAACCTTTTCATATAACTAATGTTATCCTTTAACTCAACCTCAAAAGTAGACCTTGCACACCTCCAGAAATATTTCTTTCTCTCAATACCTCTCCATCTCTTTGACCAGTTAGAAAGGATGTGTGTAGCACACATTCTATGCTCAACATTTGGCAAATGATCAATTATGGCAATTTCAAGACCCTATAAGAAAATTCAAGAAATGAAACTAAGAAACTAAGACATTAAAGAAACTAAGAAACTATGGCATTCATAAATAAATTCAAGATATAAAATAAATAAATAAAACCAATAAATATTCTAACCTTTTGCATATCTGATATGATTGTGATGTTTGTACCATCTCCCAACTGAAGATCTTCCTTTAGAAGATTGACAAATCAAGTCCAAGTAAACTTATTTTCAACTTCAACTACTACCCAAGCCAATGACAACATTTGATTGTTCCCATCTTTACAAACAACAATCAATAATTGACCTTTAGATACTTCCTTTAGAAAACAACCATCCAAACCAATGCACTTCCTACAACCAGCCAAGAAGGACTTCTTCATTGCATCAAAACATATGTAGAAGCCTTGAAACATTTTTCTACCATTTTCAAATGTTTCCTCGTGAAGCTTGACTACACATGTACTACCTGGATTAGTTCTTAGCAACTCATCTTTGTAGTCCAAAATCCTCCCAAACTCAAGAACATAGTCACCCATTAGCTTCTGTAATACTTTGTTTCTTGCTCTCCTACACACTATTCTTCCAACATATAAATTCAATTCTGTTTTAATAAGCCTTTGAAACTCAAAGATTCGAATGTCAGGCTGTTCCTTTATCCTTTCACTGTAGTGACTAGATAAGAACTTGCTATTACAAAGCATGTTCTTATTAGTAGGATCACATTTGTGAACTGGATTGTATGTCTTTACAACAAAATTATTTGTCCTAGAATCAAAGCGAGCAAATAAAACCCAAGGACAACCAACTGTACACCTAACCCTTACCCTTGTTGGATCATTAATATACATTTCAATTGCAACATGTTCATCAACAACATATTTGGTAACAACAGATCTAAACTCATTACACTTTCAAATACAAAACTCAATTCTCACACTATTTTCTAAGAAGATGCATCAAATACAACTTTATTCACCTTCTTTCTCCTTCTTGGTTTAACTCTTTCTCTCTCTCTGTTGAACCTCTCTTTCATCATCACTGAAAGCATCTGGAACTGTTTCAAAACTGGCAGCTTCATCTGAGGGATAGTAAGGCTCATCACCAGCTAGCTTGCCTTCTAAGTTGTTTCTGTTACCAGCTGTAGATTCATCATACCCTGCATCTGGCCTTTTTATTTTTATTTTCTATGTTCCTAACTTTACATGATCAGGCAATGTAACTCTTTCTCTCCTTTTTCTTCTCTTTCTTTTACTCTTTTCCTCCCTAAAACGTCTTAGCTCATCATCTACATCACTCCCATTAAATCCCCCATTCAATGATTCTCTATCTGAATCTTGTTCATTAGAAGGATGGACAGGGTCAGGAATTGGATCAGTAGAAGAATGGACAGGGTCAAGAGTTGGATCAGTAGTGAGGCGTCGGTACGGAGTTGCGTCAGCTGTGGATATAGACTAGGCTAAGGCTTAGGTAAGGCTTGACTTCTATTTTCCTCACTTACACTTTGGACAACCTTTAATCAGAGAAAGAAAACGCATATTCTATCAATCTTAGAGAGAATCTCTATTCTACACGAAAAAAGTGTATTCAACACAGACATGCTCAGGGAAAACATGTGTGAAGCATAGTGAGAGTGACACAGATCTCCTTTTTTTCAAATAGGGAAAGCAAATCCTAATCATCAGGTAAGACGGGCTTCTAAACAAAATAGGAGTGAGAATTTCCCAACGAACGAAATAAATGAGTGAACTAGGTTTTTTTTTTCCAGAAAAGAAACGAGAGACAAGAAAACATCTTTGATTATGATTAAAAGGAACAATCTCAAATAGACCAGTGAAAGAGTGTACAAGAGAAGATGTATTTGAATTGGCAGGGGCAGGATTTGAGGCATTTTCTTGGGCCTCATGGGTTGGTTCTAATTTAGCATCAAAAGATGCATTAGGCCCACTGTTTTGAGATGCTCTCTTACCTCCATATTCCAATAAAGGTGGGATCAAAATTGAATCTGCAACAAAGTGACACATAAATGCCTCCAAAATATCTCCATGACTCAAACACTCAGTAGTTAAAGTAGTATCATAGTCAGATTTAATTTCCAACTTAGCAGTACTTCTAGGAAGTTTCACATACAGCACACATTGTCCAGGTTCATACCCCAACTCTTTCATACAATCCCTCAATTCAAAATAAGACAACCTATCGATATCAACATCTAAAAAATCATATACTCCTCCACCATGATATGGTTTCCCCTTGTATCTCTTTTTTTCAATCTTCATAACACCACCGTGGTAAAATCTCAAAGTAATCAATTCAAAAGAAATTTTAACCTGAAAACAATGTTAACAGTTGACCCTCAACAACAACGACAAAACACATACAACAACAAAATTCATACAACAACAAAGGGGAATCATGTGAATGAAAGACGAAATACAGTAAACTTGAAAAAAAATTAAAGACGAAATAACCCTAAGCTAAAAAGTATGAACTATGAAGTAACCCTAGAGATGTCTGACTGACCTTTCAGATATGGAGACGACACCACACTATGAAAGATGAACGCCTTGATTGTAACCACCAAAACCTAGTAACCATCGATTTGCTTCCACCAAATGATGAACGCATCGATTGTATACAACAATGTTCTTCAAATATGACAGTGAAAACTTGATTAAATGATTAAAACTAAAAGGATGCTTCAAAAATACTATAGAATCGAATAAATTAGGATTTACGGACGAAATTTTCGATTAGGTTTTGGTGTTCTTAGAGAAACGAAACGGGTGGGTGAAATGAATGGATTAGGGTAAAATAAAATGGATTTGGGTGAAAAAAAACGGGTTTGGGTCAAATGAATCGGGTTGGGGGTCTTTTACTACGTGGCTTCACTAGGAGGCGAGTGGCTCTCACTCTATGCATAATGTCCTGGGTTGGGTGACGGAAGGGGGAAATAAAGACACTTTTATGTACTTAAGGTGTGTAATAGGTCTCCCCATTAGTAAAAGTGTGTAAATGACTTTTGGGTACAAGTTTAGGGGCAATTTATGCTTTTTCCCTTTTCCTTTTAAAGGATGGCAATGAGGCATGGTGGGATGGAGCGAAGTGGGGCGGAGCTAAGTGGGGTTCATGGGTTCAGACTAATTTAGTAACTTTTCCGTAGATTCTATATTTTTATTAGAAAATTATATATATATATATATATATATATATATATATATATATATATGTATATTAACTTGTGAACCCTCTACCAAAATTGATTGATGACTCAGTGGTAAGGAAGAGACCGTGGAAATATTTTTCACACTAGTATTATGAGTGCAAATCCCACTATCGGGCGGGTTAAGTTTTCCCTTAAACACATTTTAGTTTTGAAATTATAGGGTTCATAATAAATTTAATGAGATATGTTTTGTGTCTAGAGATACTCCCTCTTTTCAATAATACTTGTTCACTATTGACTTTGCACACTTTTTTAAGAAACTATAAATAGAAGGGTAATTTTACTATATTACCCTTTGAATATAGTAATAAATACAAAGTCTTGAAAAATGTAACAGAGAAATGACTATAATTAATGATAAGAGTAAATTAAGAACTAAGTATAAAATTATCATTAATTTTATAAAGTGGACAAGTATTGTTGGACATTCTAAAATAGTATAATAGACAACTATTATTGGCGCAAGGAGTATACAGTAGCAACACTTTTATTCTTGACCTCTGAATTTACTTTACACCAATTACATTAAGTAGCAACACTTTTATTCTTGACCTCCGAATTTACTTTACACCAATTACATTAAGCATATATATATATATATATATATATATATATATATATAACGGGCTAAATTGGCAACGTGTGTCCTTGATCCATCGTACAAATTTAACTACACTATTTTTCGGAAAACAATATTATAGTCCCAAAATTAGTAGTATTACCTTTCTATGAACCAAAATGAACTCGAAGGGACTGTTTGGTATGAAGCAAAATATTTTTAATTTTTTCATGCTTGATTGGTCATGCAGTTTTTCTAGTGGGAGTAAGCAAAATTAAATTTTATAAGTGATATTACAAGTTCATTATCTATTCTTCATATATCCACCCAACCCTCATTCCTTGATCATTCCATCCCCGCTACCCCGAACTCCCACTCCCAAGTCCCGAACCCATTACACACATTTGAGCTGGAAAGTGTACTGGCACATCATAGTGTTTTGCTAGCTTACATATAATTTATTGTTTTGTACTGGCACATCATAGTGTTTTGCTAGCTTACATATGATTTATTGTTTTATACTTTATTTGTTCAACCCAAACCATGGCGAGTTCTTTCTTCTTTTCTTCTTTATCAAACCAATGACAAATAGATTTATTTTCGTGTTTTTTTTAATACTAACGATATATATATAACAAGTTTTTTCATTAACAAGGTCACTTACTTTTTTCTATTTTTCTTTTTCATGTTCAAACACGTTTGAGAAATTGGCTGATCTTTTTTTTATCTTTTTTTTTTTTTTGAAATTGGCTGATTGGAGTCGGGTAATAGATTTTAGAAAGAAAAAAATAACTGAAGGGGCACAAATTTTGTAGACAATTCTTTTATTAATTAAACATATCATTTTTTTTTCTAGAAATATATTTCCTTTTATTCAAATTCTGTGACATACTTTTTTTAATTCGTCTCAAAAAGAATATCATTACTTTATTATAAAAAATATTTAACTTTAAAATTCTTCTTTATTCTTAATAAAATGATTTATAAGCTATACAAATAATTATTTTAGACCACAAATTTGAAAAATCTTTACTTTTTTCTTGAACTTTATATTAACTCAAACAGTATCACATAAATTAGAACGGCAAGCACACATCAGTCAAGAGATTACACAATTGGGGGAGATATAATGAAAATATGATAAAGCAATCTATGAATAAAATTTTTAATAGGAAGCGCTTCCCTTTAAATGGGGCTTTACAATGTGCAAATTTAAATTAATCTAATGCAAATATCGAATAGAAAACCAAAAAAATAAACGTAAGAGTAGACTAATTAACCATTTTGTTAGGTGGAAGGCATTTTTTTTTGGTTCATCCATCCATCACGAGGCTAACATGCACGTTTTTTTTTTTTTTTGTGGTTTTATGATTGAGAAATTTAACTATATTTTTTGCCATAATATATCAACTTGTGGTTATAGTATAAGATAGTTACGGTCTTACACATTTGATTAGTTATGCGAATAAAATCATTTGCTATAAATATACATATTTTTGTGACAAATGTTCTATCGTTATAGCTATAACAAAATTGAATAGAATTATTATTTTTATTAATTATTAACTCGCTTATTTATTAGTTTAGTATTCCATCAAAATTTGGGTTGCTATTTAGCCCCAATTATAATCTTTTATTTGATAGGTTCAATATAACCACAATAAGAAAAACAAATAAGTTGTAATTTTTATTAGAACTAATTAAAGATTATAAATAAATAAATAAAATAAAATAACTACAGTTAGTAAGAATATAATTGGTTGGTTTGTGATTTCGATCCGCTGTTAAGTCCATTAGTCGAAATTACTTTTGGACAGATTATTATGTATATTTATTAACTTAATCTATTTTGACTCACTCAAATTCCGTTCAATTCACCTATTTGTCACCTCTATTTTTGGCTACGCTACTACATATGCTAAAAGAAATCATTATGGCTTAAGTATTTAATTAGTTACAGATTATTTTTTTATCTAGCTATTATGGAGGAGTTATATTTGTATAATGTTGTGATTTCCCTGATTTTTTTCTGACCTCTTTAATTAATAAATACATTACTTAGGGATCTCTGTAATTATTTTAGGTATGAAATTATGATATAATTAAGCCAATACGCCTACTTTTTTTCTATTTATATTTCTATTCACAATTTTTATTAACAAAACATCTCGCCTAAATCTCTAGGAATTAGGTGCTCTTATTAATTAATTGATTCAAAATGTATTACGCTAATCGTGCAAGTTATAAGTTGTGTGGATTTCTTCTTATTCAAGTTTAAACAAAATTAATTGAAAATCTAAATAACTTAATATAGGTACAACCTTATTGTAACACCACTTACCCGAAATATTAGGTTGGGGCTTCTCACATTGTATAGCTAAATAAATACTCCTTCTATCTGAATTTACTTTTTTAGTCTGTCTAAATTGTAAAGTCTTAAAAAATATATCCATTAAATGATATCACATAGTTTGAAATAAGATAACAAAATGCCGAGTTTAAATTTAGTGCACATTTTTTACGTGCAGTATGAAATTATGATATAAAATCATTTGAAATAAAGTTAAATTTTTATTTTGACATACAATTTGATTTTCAATTATAAAAGTTGTGGTAATTTCTAATAGGAATTAATGAGTCTTATGCTCATTTTGATGGACATTACATCACCCGATAATGATAAATACCTAAAATGTGATGAAAGACATTTTCTTGGCATTTTATTCATCCATCAAAATATGATGGTGTCTAGCAAAATAATCCACAGACGACGGCATCTCATGCTTGGCGTTGTAGTCAATAAAGATGTGATTGTTGAGCAATTGAAAATCGTCTTTCGGACTAGCTTTGTTGAGATCTTTCTAATCGACATAGATTTTGATTTTGCTATCTTTTATCGACATTGATATAATGTTTGTTGGCCATATAAGATACTATGTGACTTCTTCACACTTTTGGTGACTTCTCAAACTTAAATCAGAGTTGAACTTTCGAGTTTTCTGTTTCATTGAACTAAATTCTGAATCAATTGGTAATATGTGAAAAATAATGTTGGTGCTCAACCATGACATATATCATCATATAGCCAAGTGAATATGTCAATGTATTATTTGAGCAAGCTAATCAAGTCCTTTTTCCAGTGAGTTTTTCAAATGGATATTGATTCTAATTTCTTTGACATGACCATCATCTCTCAGGTTTACCACTTGAGTCTCATTTAGATTTTACTTCTCTTGGCTATCAAACTGTTTCAACTCTTTTTAAAGGTGTTAAGGTACAATTATTTCTTTAAACTCATCATCACCTAATTGATCACACTCGTGACATGCTATGACATTGACAAAATGTCAATCATTTTTACTTGACGTTTCTTCTTTTTCTCCTATATTCTTATGGCCATTTCATGTCAGTGTGTGTGCTCTCTCGTGTATGGTTCTATAATGCTCATTTATCCATTCTATGGGCTATTATCTTGTGCTATGTGCAATTATGCTCTTCTTTTTTTTCTCCTTTTGTTCATGTTGTTGTTGCCCAAGTGACCATGATCGTTATCGATCAATGATAAGAGTTTTAAGGTTTTACCCTTTGTCTCTCTCTCATTGACAAAGAGACTTGACAAAAAGTAGAATTTTGCTTTTGCAACATTACAAAGTATCGTTCTTGGGTCAAAGTCTAGGTTGTCTCAACTCTCATATCACGAAGACCTTAACTACAAGGGACCAACTCTTATCAGTGAAGTTCTTCTTTCATTCCTTGTTGTTTAGTCTTGTTTCTTGTGCTAACATTGTAAACTTACTCTTCTAGTGAAGATTGTGTAGGTATTATTTCTTCACTTATCATTTAGATTTGAGTTGGTGGCTAAAGTTAGATGTACTGATGTATTGTTGAAGTCTATATCAACTAGAGTTAATTGATGTAGTGGAAATGCGCAATAGAGTTATTATACTAGTCTTGTAATAGAGTTACTGCAAGGAGAAAGGGAGTAAGAGTTTAATTCCTAGAATGCAAAAAATTGTAATTTAAAATATGACTAGCGTTTAGTGAAACTGTTGGTGAAATCCTACGTGGTAGGTCATGGGGATCCACTTTTGTGGGGGATATGAGTCGAAGCAATAACAAAAATATTTCTAGTAGAACATCTTTCATAATCTCTGAAGAGATGGTTCACTAATTGAGCGAGGGATAAGTCATTTGACTCATTTACATCCAGATCATGAATGTTTGGAATTCATATTATGCATGGAGACATTGCTTTTGCTAATTCAAATGGAAGGGTGATATAAAATTGATTTGTTTTTTTCTTCTTTAAGCAAGAAAGTTTTCATGTAAACAACGTGTGCGCTTTACAATCTGTTGTATTGTTTGTCCTTCTTTGTTCTTAGTTGTTGAGTAGTCAAGAACCTGGTCCCTTGATTCCTGGTGGATTAATACAAGCCAATACGGTTCTTTGCTAGAGGAGTAAAGGCTCGGAGATTTTTTTTAGGTTCGGACAAGGTAGGTTGTAGCTGGTCGGAGGGTTTTGGTAAATTAAAGGAGCTACATGATTAATATCAAGTTATCAATATTTTGGATCAAATTCTATTATCTAAAATTAACAATGTCTTAGGATAGATCAAATGATTTATAAGAAGATTGTTAACTATTTTATATCTCTTTTTTTTTTATAAGAAAAAGTAACTTAATAAGAATATATATTATATTTTTAAAAAAGAAATAAGTCTCTATTAAAATTTGATTTTAGACCATCGATATTATTGAACCGCCCTCGTACTTAAAGGGCATTGCAACATGCACTATTGTGAAATGAGAAAGAAGAGTATGGCACACACATGTAAGGAACTACAATTGAAAATAGTAGTCATGATATAGATGGTTTCTCGTAGTCATCATTATACTTGTTTGTTTCCTTGTTTACGCACCAAGTCCCACCCCTGATTTTACACAAAAATCAACAAACATATTTTTCTTCCTTTTACACCTAGCACATGACATTCTTTTGCCAAACCAAAACCAGAATTAATGGATCATGTGTATGTAACTATATTGACCCATCATCCATTTTGGACTGTTTTCATTGTGACTTTTCAATTTACCATGCAAACTTTTTCCTTAAAACAAGGACAGAACAATACAAGTGCTAGAAATGGAGTCTCCTCCCCTACTTACACTTCTCCTTGTCTTTTCCCTCTTGCCATAAATTAATTTATTGATTGTGTAATACCAAAGGAGTTTTCTTTTTTTAATTAGTACTAAGGTATGTACCAAGGTTTCCATCGTCTTAATTTCTTTTTTAATCCGTAATAAGGTATCTACCGAGGTTTCCATCGTCTATTTATCATCACGTGTATGTAAATTGAAAGTAGGGGACGTATTCGTGGTTCTAAATATCACTTAGAGGCAAATTTACATGTTATAAGTTCACGTGAATTCAATAGCTTATTGCCCAAATCAATAAATATTATATATCATTATAATTAGATTCAAATCTTGAATCCAACTCCTATATCACTCGCTTAAATTCTACGAACCGACTATATGAGAATCGTATAATTAATTCAATGATAACAACATTGGTGGAAAAGTTAAATTAATGTACATACATAGCACGCAGATGAGTGTTACGTTCTTGTCAGTTTAATTCTCTTGAATGGAACAAGTCATGAAAATAAGTGGAGAAAAAGAGGGATGGGGTCCTATGTACTAATTCTATAAAGGATCTCTGCATGATATTGAGCGCAATACATGTGAATTGATCTTTATCAATAAAACCAAACATGTACACAAGTTCCCATCCATTCCCTGTTTATTTTTTCTGCATTCACTGCATATATATTGCCATGGAAGTACATACACAACTGGTGTATTATTTCCATTTGTCGCATAGTTATATATTGTACTCCCTTTCACAATTCTTTCATGGCGATCACCACACAAGTAGTCAGTATTTGAAATTTATGGGTTAAGATTCTTAAGAATTTTAGTCTTTTTACTTTATTGAGTTCTAAATTAATAATTTATAGGGAAACTTACATAAATCCCAATAGTTTAGGAGTTAATTACTTAGATACACTCTAGCTTGCAATATTATGTACCGTACCGGATTTTGATGCATCCAGATAGATGTATCTTGGGATACATGTGGTCAAAATTAGGTGTTAATTAGTTTGTTCTACATACATTGCATCCAAGTGGATTCGCATGTATCTGGGATAAATAGCAAATCTCGCTCGCCACTCTCCTATGTATCCCAGACACATGCGTATCAGACCAGATACATACATATATATGTATCTAGTGTCTATCTAATGTGATTCACATGTATCTGGGATATATAACGAATCTTGCTTGCCTCCCTCCCCATCTCAATCGCCTCTCTCCCATTTTAATGTATTTGGTAGCAAAATACATGGATCTAATAGTATCTTACTCTATATATGATAGAAAAATCTTAGTTAGTAATATGATACGTACGCGATATTTTAAAAATAATGATAATAATAATATATATGGTAATGGAGTATGTCTAATTATGTAGTTTTTCTTAATTTATACCCCTTTTTGTCCAAAATAATTGTTGTTTGGGCACATGGATTAGGGAATTCACTTTGCTCCTAAAATTTAAGAGTTTTTTTTTTTTACATAATTATTAAAGGGGTGATGAATGTGATTTTCTTGGTTTCGTGAAATATCAATTATTTTGGATCAAATTTTTTGAGGTTAAAAACATCAATTATTTTAAACGGAAGGGAGTACATATTCAAGAATTTCTTAACATATAAATAGAGAAAGAGAGTGTTCTGTTCAAACTAAAATTGCTAAGCTCGTCAGAATGCATATAACGTACACACTAATTCTTCCCTTTAGGCCACCTAAGCCTGTTATAATTTAGGCCTACATTTTTCATGAGCTATCAAACTTCAAATTGTGTTATTAGTACGTACGTACTGGTATATATTATATAACTTTTCCAGATAAGACTTTCTTAAATGTGTACGTTTTTCTTTTGGTCCACTTAGATGGCATTATGGAGGCATGTGGGGAGATTTATATTAATGTGACGTGCTATTAGTGCATTATTTTGATGCATATATATACATTCGAATGAGGATGTTTTTCTACAAATTCATCAACATATAAAGAACTACAAAACAAATTGGATAAGTCGAATTAGCTGCCGGCGCGTGAAGTCAAGACTTCAAAATATGAAGAAGTAAACATACAAAGAAGTCAAAGGGAGTTCAACATCTACGTACTATACATACAAGAAAAAATAATGTTAATCATTTATAAACAATATAATTTCACATTGAAGGAAATTTGAATGAACTTTTCGACTCTACCTAGCTCTGTTCTTGATTAGGTGGACCAATCCCTTAAATGTCGTGTTCTTAAAAATATATTTGCACAATATGAATATAATCGAGCAAAGGCTAAAAAATATCTGTTCTTTTTATTATATCAAAATTTTAATTTGATTCTAATCGAAGTTATTTTGCATCTTGAATCTTGTTTTACGATCTTTAATGGTCAGTTCATATTCTTCCTCCACTCTCTCCCTTTGATCACCTAGATCTCTCCATTAATTCATAATTATATTGAAATCATCAAACTATCTTGTTTTGAGAACCCAAATAAGTTAATTGATGCAAATCTTGAAGATTAGTGACATTATATTGTGAAGAAATCACGTACTATATATCTAAGTTGTTGATTTCTAAGATGTTTAGCAACAAATCCAAAGGACCAGTACGTAGTGGGATTTGGGAAAATATGAATAAGTCTATAATCTTGTAAAATCTTCATAGCGTCATCAATATTATTTCATAACCTAATTCAAAAGTCTAATGAACTCGAATTCATTTATATGGAGATACAATTTTTATAAAATAAACTAGATCAAGCTTCTGTTTCAAGTTAAGAATATTATTCAAATAGGTATAATAAGTAAAATTTCTTAGCGAGGAGTAGTAGTGGCAAATGGGCGGGTTGGGTAAAATTTGGGCGGGTTAAAAATGGATCAACATCAAATGGGTAATAATTCAACCGGTCCATATTTCATATGGTAAAAATGGGTTGGGTAACAAATGGGTCCTGTAAAATACAAGTTTACCCATATTTTCATGAATAAATAATTATTTACTTTAGAATTAAACATGGATAAAATACTTTAGTCTTTTTTTTAGATGAAAAATGTTGAAAATACTTTATTTAGTTTTATTGTATCATTAAAGTCAAAAAATAAAATTCCTATAACTTTTCAATATAAAATAAATTTATGTAATAACAAGGAAAAAATATTTTTAATTTCAAAGTAAATGAATATTTGCATTTTAGGAGTAAAACGTGCTTAAGACACTTTACCCGATATCAATACTAATACTTTGCTTACTTTACACTATTATTTGTTATCCAATATAAAATTAAACAAATAAAAAATATAATTATCATTAACAAAAGAAATTACATGTAATATAGTATATATTATTTTTGGAGGGTCAAAGACTTTACCTTTTCAATCATAGAGAAGAATAATTAGAACATAAAAAAAAGAGAAGTTACAACACTTTTGATGATATCATGAATTTTGAGTGAATAAAAATTGAAAGCTTAACCTATTTGGTTACCCATATTTTACCCATGAAATGGGCCGGGGCAGGGCAGATTCTGTATTGGGCCAAAAGGCCCATTTTGACACTCATAACAACACTCAATAGCTATTATCATATTTTGGCTAATGAATACATTTAGCAATCGAATCTAAAAAAACATGGCATTTTATAATGGAAAAATTACCTTAAGTAAGCAATTGTATCAGTTGTTATCAGGCTGATGCATATTGGTACAAATTATTTTCACCTTGTATCTTGATTTCTAACATGTTTTTGACACAGAAAGATCAGACAATATCAATTAAATATATAATGTATCAATCTCACATATATTGATACATTCTGTTTCAGTTAATGATAGACTGTATCAATACAATTTTCTTTTTATCCTTTTCGTATCGATTAGTGTTTGAAAAATGAAGAAGAAGAAGAGAGGATTCAATTGGGAAATCTTTTTTGGGATGAAGATACACATGAATCTAAAAATGGAGATTGTGTAACTTGCGCCTGTATCTCAAATACAACCTCCTAACTTGTCTGATACACTATATCACAAGTGAAAATATCGATATGTTATGATAAATACGAAAAATATCATTGTGTATGATAAATAAGCTCCAAAATCTCGCTATTTATGAACATTTCTCTATAATGTCAAGTTCCAATAATATTTGAATGTTTCAGCAACACCACAGATTTTGTCCCATTATTTGATTGTTATAGTGGCCATTCCAAGTTAAAGAAACACAAATAGTTACAGCTTGTCAATTGAGGTGCCAGTTACTAGGGGCGGCATTAATTCAGTGCATTTTGACCTATCGATTTAACCCGCCCATTTAATACCTCTGGTTAAGAACACGAGATTCTAGTTGTCTCAATCTTTAAACGTATCAACAAACTAAACCTTATTTCCTTGACTATGTCCAAGTTCACATAACATAGACATGAACTTCATCAAATGAATAATAATTCAAGGGCAAGAGGAAGATTCATCAAAAGAACAAAACGAATACCAGGCCGAAGAACAAAGCTTCCAAGATCTTCACAAATCTTGGCCCCATCTTCATGTCTACAAGCTAAATCCATTATAAGTTATAACAACACAATTATACCACAATCAAGCAAGTTGAGGTTCGCTATATAAATTCACTATGTCTATGTGATGTCGCTCCATTTGAGCATGTCCACTAGCCAAAGCCAATATTCTAAATAATAAATAACTGAAAAATCCAAAACACAACTTAGGCTGCCAACTCGAAGCAGAGCAGGGAAATATTGCAAAATTGAACTCAGCAATGATGAGATACCGGAAGGAATCCCAAAAGACGGAGTAGAAACCTAATACAATGTACTCAAGACCTTCTGAAGCCAGCAGTTTACCGGCTTACCATTGCTGCACATTACCCTCCTAAAAAGAACACAAATTGAAGATCAACGTAAAGAAAGGATAGGAAGATCTAAAAGCACAGCTGAAACATTAGTACTCATTAGGAAAGTAAACTCAAGTTAATACTTCTGTTTCTTTTTGCTACCGTTCCAATGAACTATAGAATGATTCATTTTTCAATCATAAATTAAAAATGTCAATAACAAACGTTACGGACATACATATACATTTTTACTTTAGAAATGAGAATAACCTCTTTGGAATTCAGGGACTACATTAATATTTCTTTAACAATACTGGTATCAAGGGTTACTTGAGCAAAACAAGTAAAATATAGAACCTTGAGACATGGCTATTATAGCAGTGGAGCTTTGTTACCTATAATGTTATTTGAGCCGAGGGTCTTTCGGAAACAACCTCTCTACCTCCATGAGATAGGGGTAAGGTCTACGTGCACTCTACCCTCTCCAGACCGAATACCGTGGGATTACACTGGGTATGTTGTTGACTTTGTTACCTATAATGTACCATACACTGTTCTAGTTTTCACAGATTAGGAAGTTTCTTTGCATGACAATTTGTAAGGAATTTTAACTGACCTACAAAGAGATCTTCACAGGTTTATCATATCCTTTAACGAGCCCACGAAACTCAAAGGCTATAGGAATCAGCCTAATCTACGTCTGATATGACTGAGCAGGATGAGATCCTATTTTCATGTAAGAGTTCTTGTAAACTAAGAGAGTGAAGGTTCACTGAGTTCAGGTATAGATAGTTAATATTGGCCAATTTTCAGAATAATATGCCAAAAACAGGAAATTCAAATGAATGTGAATTTCACCTGTTCTCTTTCTCTTATTCCCACGAGAAGTGTTGGCCGTAGGAGTACCATAGCCCAATGCACATCCAGGAACCTCCTTAGGTCCCTGACTACCCGAACACTGAAGAGTCTCAAATCCACAACTATTAAGGCCTTGTCCATTTGACTCCTCCGAATTCGGTTGGAGGCAGTAAACCTGATCATCACATTGTAGGTTGCAAGGGTTCATAACATAAGTTCCACGAAGGTTCTGATATGCATCTGCACCCTCCATTGGCTTCTGATACGGAAATGATCCAATTTCACCTGCAATCCTTCCTCGGATGTCCACGAGCAAGCACCTGAGCCTGGAAACCTCAGCTTCCAAGACAGCTTGACCCTGCAGCCTGTTCAACAATTGCTGATTTATAGCCCTTAGCCTGACTACCTCATCCTCTAATGATGCAACCCGGGCCTTTTTCTTCTCACAGTACTTATGAACTGCTTCCTTATTACTCAAAGGGAGTTTCTTTCCTACATTTGCTGCTGTCGATGCTGCAGTAGTATCGTCACATGGGTGTGTAACAACCTTGGTGTGAACATGGTAACAAGTGTGTGTGTGTGAGTTATCAGGACCAGGTGGATTGCAAGTGTGGGCATGAATACAAGCATGCACATCCGTGAGAATTTCATTGAAACGCTTGTTCATGGAACTAGATTCTGGAATTTCACCAAAAGTAGAACTTGACAACACTTCTTGGCTAGAGAATTCTAGCTCCCTGCCGTCCATTCTAGAAATCGAGCCTGCAGGTAAACAACAAGCATTTAATAGACTCCTATTGAGATGGTATTCGGCAATCCAGTCTATATGAGAACAATAAGTCAGATAAACAAATTTCAAGAACAACAACAACATAGCCACTGTAATTCCACAGGTGGGGTCTGAGGAGGGTAGGATGTATGCAGACCTTACCCTAGCTCGCAGAGGTAGAAAGTTTGTTTCAAATAGACCCTGGGCTTCAACAATTGGACACTTTAACAACAACAAAGAGTAGGATAAATATCCCTTGCTAGGAAAATTGAAGTTTTCATAACCAAAAACCTAACAAATATTTTTACTAAGTTCAAGTTCAAACAGCTTAAACTAGCCAACTTCCCTCCATTTCGAAGGAGGATCCATCTTTAAGCAAGCAAATTCCCACTGCTTTTGGCTCAATAATTTTCCAAAATAACAGTAATCCTCAAGAGTCAATTTTATTATAACTTCGGATTTGATTGAATATTATTCCTGGATACTCATAAAAAAGAACGGCATATCTGCTCAATTTCGGATACTTTTAAGTGCATACGTGATCTTTTTTCACTTATTAATCAGTTAATTAAGCTAATTGGGGGATCCAACTAAATTAAGCGCATATTTGGACCAACTATAACAGTATAAGAGCATAAGTGAGCAGCGAGCTAGGATATATCTACTCAATTTCGAATAATTGATATATTTAGTTCTTTTTTTCATTATTCGAAAAGAAACAAAAATAATTTTGATAGCAATTCTCGTTACTTGGGAATTAACTTGATAAACACACACGCATAACTTCCCTCCCCACACTGTACAAGTCACGTGCACTAAGTTCCCGCTACGCGTATCCACCAATAGAAGAAAACACAGAATTTTCCACATGACAACAGAGAAGGAAAAAAATGAAATGGCAAGAGCTAAATTTATCAGAAAAAGTGAAAACAGAGTAAACTTAAACATACTTACAATGGAGCACTGCACTTGTGCTTGGGAGAAGACGTACGAGTGATTTTTTAGGCTGGGAAAAAAGGGGTGCGTCGTCAACTTTCCATGGCTGAAAAAGAATGTCGGAGATTACAAGAATCACACAGGACAGGAAGGAGAAAAGAGTTGCTACGTTTATGGACTCCGAAATTGATACTCTGTTTTGTTTTTTGGCTTTTGTGAAACAAATTGATATTTGGTGGAATAATTTAGGACTCTTGCATTTAACTCGGTTTGTCTTCCTACTTATTATTTTACCAATCGAACCCTCTGACCATTGACCGAACCTATGTAACATAATTTAGGAGACTCTTGCATTAATTCCTTTTTAGTCAATTCCAAAAGGAATGTCATATTTCTATATTTAGTAAATATTTAATTTATGTTCCTATTTATATGATGGAGTTTGACTTGACATTAAGTTAAAGAAAGATATGCTCTAAAATAAGTCATAAATATTTATATGACGATAAATCATTTAAGGAGTAGAATGAAAATTTTAAAATTAATTTTTTACGAAATATAGAAAGGTTTCATTTCTTTTGGGATTGACTAAAAACGAATGTGAGTCATATAAATTAGCCTGGTAAATCAAAAATTTATGTTTGAGAGGGTAATTAAAATTTCTCATAGTTTAAGTGTACATTTTATAAAGTGTGTCAAGTTTAAAAAGGCTTTTAACTATTAACTCTAAAAAAATACTTACTAAAATATCAAGTGGCATTCCACTGGCTAATTATTTTCGCCTAATCTAATTTTTGGGATAATTTTTACCACTGTTTTGCTTATAACTATTTACCATTACCACTAACCACTTTTGTCATCACAACTACCCACAAGTAATCACCTCTTCCATCACAACTACCATTAACTATTACTGTCAGTTAATACCACACCTATCACTTTCATCATTATAATTATATTCAGTTTTATTGAGATAGTTAAAAAGAAGGATTGTGTTGAAGTAAAAGAAGAAAAAGATCAAAAGTGAAGTTACTTCAAGAAGTTAGTTAGGAGTTAGTTACAGGTACTTCAAGAAGTTAGTTATTCAAAGAAGATGTATAAATACATAGCATAAGTCATTGTAATCAAATATTTCAAGAATAATATACAAATCTTCATCTTCCTCAATTGTATTGCTTTCTATCTTGTGTTGAATATCTTCATGGTATCAGAGCGGGTGGTGATCGAAGTCTGAGTAAATCATCTGCATATTTCATCTGAAGTTCTGAAGATCAGAGTCTGAGGAAATTCATTAAGCTTCTGCTAATTTTCATCGAAGAAGAAGAAGAAAGATTAGTAACATGACTCAAGGGGTAACTGTTGGACAAACTACTGAAAGCAGTAGTGATGGAAGTTCTGGAAATCCAAGTTCCATTCCAGCTGTGTCGATGAGTAAAGGGGTTGATTATAATCATCCTCTGTTCTTGAGTCCTGCTGATATCAGTAGGGAAAATCTGATCTCATTCCAACTTATTGGCATTGAGAATTATGCATTGTGGAGTAGGTCAATTAAGTTGGCTTTACTTGGAAGAAACAAGATTGGTTTGGTAGATGGGTCGTGTAAAAAAGAGGATGTAAGTACAGAACTGAGAGGTCAGTGGGAGAGGGTTAGTGCCATTGTTATCTCATGGCTTCTGAATTCAGTGTCAAAGAGTTTATTATGAGGAGTTGCGTTTGCCTCCTCAGCTCAAGGTGTATGGAATGACTTAAAGGAGAGGCTTGACCAGTTGGGTGGATCAAGAACTTTTAGTCTGCACAAAGAGATTGCAACCCTGCAACAAGGTACAGATTCTGTGTCTATATACTTTACAAAACTGAAAACCTTGTGGGATGAATTTGAGGCCCTGGTGCCACCTCCTGGATGTGATTGTGAAAAGTCAAGAGGCTTTGTGGATCATCTAAATAGACAAAAACTGTATCAGTTCTTGATGGGACTGAATGAATCTTTTGGACAAGCAAGAAGTCAGATCTTGTTGATGAATCATGTTCCTGCAGTAAACCAAGCTTATGTTATGGTAGTGAATGATGAGTGTCAAAAAATGGCTTCTAGTAGGACAAGTGTAGGGGTAAGTTCTATGAGTGGTAATGGAGTGGATCCTCTGGTGATGTATTCAAGAACTGAAGGATTCTCCAATGCACAAGGATATAACAAGTCCAAGAAGAACTTTTCAGTTGTATGTGAGTTTTGCAGATGTAAGGGGCACACTAAGGATCAATGTTATAAGCTGATTGGATATCCTTCTGATTTTAAGTCCAAAAGAAAAGTAGGTACTAGTGCAGGAAATGGAGCCTACATGGTTGTGAATGATGTTAATAGTACAAGAAAAGATGGTTAGAATGGTATGTCTGATGGTCATTCTTTCAACTATGGAGGTAATACTAATGTGCCAGTGAAGAGTCATACTAGTGATGTAGATTAGTGTTCTAATCAATTGCAAGGATGTAATTTCACTAGAGATCAGTATAGTCAAATTCTTCAAATGCTCAAGCAGAATCAAGGATTTGGACACAAGTCAGAAGATGCAGATCAAACACATGAAGCTCAGGCTAATACTGCAGGTAAAGCTTTATTAGTTTCTGAAAATAATGAGGTCTGGATTATAGATAC